>OZ020257.1:9643662-9810401 GCA_963971285.1 Astropecten irregularis
ATCTTCGAAGAATACAATTAGGCCTGGCGATTAGTGCTTTTCACTACTCGATTAATCGCGGAGGAAATAATCGCGATTAATCGACTTAATCGCGATTACCCGGAAGTGACTATATACAAGCAGCACGTACCTTATTTTCATCATAGAGACACTTCAGTAAACTGCACTAGCGTAATGCATTGATTCTTACAAGTTTCAACAGCGATCAGTTCTGATTTCCGAGGCATTGAGCAATGAGCACTGCCATTTTTGTTCTGACAAGGTATCATGCAAAATTCGGGAAGATAATATCGTCCCCAATTATTGGTATTCCTTCAGTAAAAGTAGGGTAATTTCGCGAAGTGTTGGCCGACAAGGCATGCAGTTACAGCCTCACGGAGGTACACACAGACGTGGTCCCACATGCATGTACATGTCAACGATAGTACGTATAACGTACACGATGACACAATGTACACCCCATGCATGCAGGCTGAACAGTGAACACGATTATTATACAGTTCACGATTACTGAACAGTGAACACGATTATTACTCAGTTCACGATTACTAAACACATCGCGATTATTTTTCAGTTCACGATTACTCCACATAATCACTTCACGATTATCATACGATACGATACAGTACAGTAATCGTCTAATAGCGTCTGCACTCGAGTAGTTGAGTGTCATATCATCACGCCATGCGCCAAGCCTTGCTGGCCGGCCATGTAGCTGAATCCATTGTAAACACGTGGGCCTAGGTTGAGAAAAACTTCGTTGTCAGCTGTCAGAGTTGAATAAAAATTCACCCCGGCGACACATTTTAACTGTATGTACTCAATAACTTATGTTTGTGTGCGACAACCTTTTGTTTCATTACTAAGTGAGATAATTAGTATTCATTGAAAATGCAACATATCTAAAAGTACCTCAATAAATAGCAAAATGGTATGCCTCATGCCTCATCCACGTTGACCATATAAGGCAGTATTATTAGAAGGGCTACTGGCCAATTACAGTGTAATCTCAAAATGTTGTCATGGTGCTGTCACAATTGGGCGGCATCCGGTGCACGTGCAGCAGGCAGACTTGATATCAAGTCGGTAATTGTATCGCTACACCAGGGGTACAGTGTGCGTGTTCACATTACAACTGTGTACGTCCTGCATTATTTCCAACATGCGGGGACGCGACCGCGGTACATGTACACCTCGACCCCTATTGAATCAAGATCGCGATGCCTCACTATACGAAAGATGCATGATGCACAATGATTGTACCTATTTTGACAGACGGACGGACAAAACACGAATGTCTAACGACTTGTCATCAAGTCTATGCAGCTGCTCCATGCAACACACACGGCATGGCTATTGATCGACTGAGAATAGTAGTAACTCATGGAATTAATCGCAACTCGAAGGCACTAATCGCGCTGGCACGATTAATCGAGTACTTCAGAATTTACTAATCGAGTAATCGACACAGGAATGTAATCGCGATTAATCGATTAATCGAGTTAATCGCCCAGCGCCTAAATACAATACATATAGGAGTGGAAATTAATACTGGTATAGTGTATACCAAAATGGAGCAAATGAACACACATGTGTTCTCAGCAAGGTGTAGCAACAGAGTGGTCAAGATAAGGAAACTGTGGCCAAGCACAGGCAGGGTCCTTGTGGGGTGGAAACTATTGCCTCAGGGAGAAATGTGGTCAGGAGAAAGAGCTGTTGCTATGGGAACTGCCACCCAGGCCTGGTAGAATGGAATGTGGGATTCAGGGATAGAGATAAGAACCTAAGGGATGGTCAGTACAAATGGTTACAAGTCTAAAATACACACAGTGGAATATACATGTATGAACTGTATACATGTACAAAAATAGCAAAAGGTTTAAATCAAAACTAACTTACAAAAAAATACAAAGAAAGAAAAAGAAAATTTAAAGAGCAGGCACAACGTCCGCTACACCGGCCCCAATGACATCTCACCGATGAGTGTCATCACAAACTCAAGGACTGTTGTGAACTAACTCAACTAGCATCTATCAAAAAACACAAAAAACTGGTTACAGTGGCTCAAGAAAAACTAAAGCTGGTCTAAGACTAGTGTTCGCATAGTGTCCTGATTAGGCATCTATTGGCTGTCGCAAGTGGCTTCTAGAAGGCAAATCTTGGCTGTCGGTCTATCGTAGACTCCGGTTTGGGTCTTGACTTGCACAGAACGAACACGGCCGTCCTTCCCTGGGTATGTGGCACGGATGAGACCCAAAGGCCATTTGCCGCGAGGGGTGTTCTCATAACGAACCAGAACCAGATCGCCGACTTGAAGATTGCGTTGAGGGTGTAGCCATTTCTGGCGCTGTTGTAGTTGTGGTAGATACTCCTTCAGCCAACGGGTCCAGAAGACATCTGCCAGGTATTGTACTTGTCTCCATCGTCTCTTGTACAGATCATTGATGGTGAAGCGACCAAGTGGTAGGGATTGACCCGGTCGAAGAAGTAGTAGGTGGTTGGGAGTAAGCGGTGATGCATCCTGTGGGTCTTCAGATAACCTTGTTATGGGTCGTCCATTTACTATGCCCTCTACGATGCACATCAAGGTAGCTAATCCCTCATCATCGGTGCGTTGTTGGTGAAGAAGACCATTCAGAATGGAGCGGACACTCCTTATCTGACGCTCCCATACGCCTCCCATATGAGACGCAGCTGGTGGATTGAAAATCCACTCGACTTCACGTTGGTGCAGGAAATTGTGGATTTGGTGTTGATTTCAATCTTGTAGTGCCTTTCGAAGTTCTCGCTGAGCTCCTACAAAGTTAGTGCCATTATCTGAGCGAATCTCAGTAGGTTCTCCACGACGACTGATAAATCGCTGCAGGGCATTGATGAACGAATCGGTCTCGAGGTTGTGACAGACTTCTATGTGGATTGCTCTGGTGGTGAGGCAGGTAAACAGGCATCCATATCGCTTCAATTCACTGCGGGCTCTCTTGACCATGAAAGGGCCAAAGAAATCAACACCTACGGTGCTGAACGGTGCTGTCCCATGGGTCACTCGATCCTTGGGTAGGTCTGCCATCTTCTGGGTTTCAGGAGTTGCCTTTCGTTTCTTGCAGGCTATGCAACGGTGAAGAACACGCTTGACAGCAACGCGTCCTTTAATGATCCAGTACTTCTGACGAAGTTCAGCGAGAATCCTCTCACTTCATGAATGTCCATATTGGCGATGATATTGCTCAATGATGAGCTCGGTCACTCGGTGTTTACTTGGCATGATCCACGGGTGTTTAGCTTGGTGTGGAATGCTGGCATTGGTTAAGCGGCCGCCGACGCACAAGATTCCGCTACTGGAGGTCACAGGGGACAACTTTTGAAGACGATTTGACTTCAGGTCCTCCTGGCTGAACACAGCTTTCTGGATGTGGTGTATAATCGCAACTTCAGCATCTTGAAGTTCCTTAACTGATAAGGATTTACCAGCAGGGGTGTTTGTGTCCGTCTGCTTGAGAGCTCTCATATGCAACAACTGCTTCACACGAAAGATCCAAGCTACGGCTTTCTTTAGGGCATACCACGACGAGTAGCGGCTGATCAGATCATCCATTGGATCTGACCTGATAGGCATGTTGACAGCGTTTGTGGCGTACACTTGGGGCTCCTTCTTAACTTCAGCGTCCTCTTGGAGTTGGAGCGACTTGAAATCGGGCTGAGCCGGCCAAGCATCTTCTTCCTTCAGCAGGAAGGGTGGTCCATCGAACCAGCGATCAGAATCAACGAGCTGTTGGGCTGTCATTCCTCTTGAGACATCGTCTGCTGGGTTCGAAGCAGAATCCGCATGTCTCCACTGGTTTGGGGCAGATTGGTCTTGGATCATGGCGATTCGATTGGCGACGAAGGTTTGGAACTGCTTGTCTTCGTTGCTGAGGTATTGTAGCACAATCATGCTGTCAGACCAGAAGATAGACTCTGTCAATGGGAGCTGCATGTGAAGCTTGATCAGCTTGTCAAGTTTCACCGCTACAACTGCAGCGGCAAGCTCCAATCTTGGTATAGTTGTCATCTTCAGTGGTGCAAGCTTAGCCTTAGCCATCACGAATGAGCAGTGATGACGACCATCGGTGTCAGTAAGACGCAGGTAGCTGACGGCTCCAAAGGCTCGTTCAGAAGCATCAGCGAAGTGGTGTAGTTGTGCCTTGACAAAGGCTTCACAATGCGCCGGTTTGACGCATCTTGGTACACTGACTCTTTCCATCAGTGGCAGGTCCTCTAACCATCGGTTCCACTGGTCGAGTATGGTGCTGGGAATAGGGTCGTCCCAACCTATCTTCAGGCGGCATAGTGTCTGGAAGATCATTTTTGCCTTCAGGACAAAGGGACTGAGAAATCCGAGCGGCTCGTAAACTGAGCTTGTTACACTCAGCAAACCTCTCCGGGTGTCTGGCTTCTCCTTTCGATTGGTATACTATCGAAACCAAAGGTGTCTGTCTCGACCTTCCAAAGCACTCCTAGTGCTCGTTCAGAAGGGAGCAGTTCCTTGTCCAGGTCCATGGTTGTGACAGCCTTTGCACACTCAGCCTGGGGTAGTGTCTTCAACACGGTGCGGGAATTACTCAGCCACTTTGTGAGTCGAAAGCCACCCCGAGCTAGCAGTTCACGCAGTTGACTGACTAGACGGATGGCCTCAGCTTCGGTAGGGACAGACTTCAGACAGCCGTCAACGTAGAAGTTCTGGTCGAGGGTCTGAATGGTATCAACATCATACTTAGTGTGGTTGTCAAGGGCGGTTCGCTTCAGTGCAAAGCTAGCACAACTAGGGCTCCATACTCCTCCGAACAGGTGTGACGTCATTCGATAGGCAAGAGGTTGGTTTCCCACTCCGTCTTCTTGCCACCACAGGAAACGAAGGGCATCTCGGTCGGCAACTGACACACGAACCTGATGGAACATGCCCTCAATATCGGCCATGAGAGCTACTCGTTCCTCTCTGAAGCGAAGAAGAACTCCGATCAGCTTATTCGTCAGGTCAGGGCCTTGATAGACGGTGTCATTTAGGGAAGTACCATGGAATCGGGCGGCACAGTCAAACACGATTCTAACTTTGCCTGGCTTGCGAGGGTTTATGACAGGGTGGTGTGGTAGATACCAGGTACTGCCGTCTCGTCTATCGATGTCTTTGGCAGGAACTGGCTCTGCATATCCCTTCTCAAGGAGATCGTGGATGCCACTGGTGTATTTCTCCTTGAGCGAGGGGTCCTTGGACAGGCGTTTTCCCAACAAGTTGAGGCGGTGCTCTGCCATCAACCTGTCGTCTGGCAAATGTGGCGGTCTTTCTTTGAATGGAATGTCCATGGCGTAATGGACTCCATCGCGGTGTAGTGAGTCCTCCCAGATCGAGAGAACCTTCCTTTGGCTGATGGACATTGCTTCATCGTTGCCTGCATTCTGGACATCATCGATCCTCCAGAATCGCTCCACTTGGCGTTGGAGGTCTATGTCGGGTTTCACAAAGAAGGAAGAGGAAGACTCGGCCCCCTTGTGATGTGTCACTGGACCGTTTAGGGTCCAACCCAAGGCTGTTCTTGTGGCGTAAGGCTCTCCCTTGGAGCCGGTACGAATCTCTCTCGGTATCAGGATATCTGGGGCATCTTGCCCAATGAGCAGATGAACATCGTTGATCTGTACATCTGGAATCTGCAGATCCATCAGGTGTGGCCATGCGCTCAGGTCTTCCTGCACCGCAAGACTGTTGAGGCCGATGTTCAGCTGGGGTCTGGTGAGAACTCCTGGCAATGGGAACAGGTGGGTGTCATCAAGGTCAGCCACTTCGAGGTGTACAATGCTGGTGTGAACCTTGACCTCTTTCCGGTCAAGTGTGGCGAGGCGGATGGTATCCTCCTTTCCGCAGACGCCTAGACGTCGCATGAGGTCCTCGGAGCAGAAGCTCTGTGTGGATCCAGTGTCAAGCAGGGCGTATGTCTTCACAAAGTGGTGTTCTCCGTGACTCCTGACCTTCACGGGAACGATCGGCAATGCAACTTTTCCAGGGCCGACCCCAGTGGAGTTGCAGAAGACCGCAGGACTAGTTGCAGGTTGTGCTTGAGATGGGCCAGAAGATCCGGTAGCTGTGGATTGATCATAGACTGCAGCATTCCCAGGGGAAGGTGAAGCGCGGGAGGTGCAGGTACTTGTTGTGTTTCTTGCCGCATCCCTGGACTGAGCATACAGCGGGTCGCAGGCAGTCCTTACCAAGGTGCCCTGGCTTGTAGCAATTAACGCAGAGTTTCTTGCTCTGCACGAACGCCAGTCGGTCCTTCACTCTGAGTGCCTTGAATGCGTTGCATTGGTTGATGTGATGGGGTTGTCCACAGCTGGGGCAGGGGTCAAGAGCTGATGAGGCTGGGTTCGCCTTGGGTCTGTCATCATGGGTTTTCGCAGTTGACATGGTTTGTATGCCAAAGTTCGTACGTCGGTCACTCGCCTTGGTGAACTTTGGCTTGGTGTCTCGGTCTGTTTTGGTCGATCCTTTCTGGGTGATCTTGCCAAAGATAGGGTCTCGAACCTCCTCAGCTGCCTTGGTCACAAACTGCATGACGTCATCAATAGTCGGGGGTCTAGATTTGGTGGTCTTTATTCTGTGTACCTCTCGTAGCCACCTGGATCGCAGATGGTAAGGTAGCTTGTCAACAATGAGGAGCAAGCTGGTTCTGTTGTTTAGTTCATTGAGGTATCCCATGGTGTGGAGGGTCTCTCGGCAGCATCGTAGATCATCAGCCAGATCTTGCAAAGACTGGTTGTCCGTGATGGGTGGGCGTGTTGTGACCTTATCGATCCAGGATTGAGATATGATGTGCTCATCACCATATCTCTCCTTCAACAGCTGTAGAGCTAGTGCATAGCCCTCTGTTGGCTCCTTCACGATACAGCACTGCAGCAATCTCCTTGCCTTTCCAGTACAGTAGTGGAGTAGGCGTGTAAGTTTAGCGGCATCACTGATTGTCTCCCTGGCAACGGTGTTCTGGAATGCCCTGATAAAGCTCCAGTACTGCAGGGAATCGCCGTCGAATGTTGGCAATTCCGCCTTAGGCAATTGTAGTGCGTCCACCAGGGATTGTTGGTGATAACGGGTATCGGATATCATTTCCCGTAACAAGTTATTCATGTCGGGCTGGTGTGAGTATGGTGATGATGCAACAGCAGTAACAGGTGTCGGGACGAAGTGTGGTATTGGTGTGTAGTTAGGGTTAGATGTAGGCTGTGCGGACTGGGATGGGGCGTGTCCGGCGTGGTCGTATTCCAGAGGGTGCTTCGGTGTGGGTTGTGTTGTATGATCATTTGGTTTGAAGTACACGTCTGGCGATCCATCCTCAGCCTCGGCATATGTTTTTGCCAAAGCGTCGGCTTTGGCACACTTTACTCTCATCTCGAGTTCCCGCTTCCTCTGCTGCAACTTGAGATGGCGCTGCTTCATGTCCATCTGTACTTGGAGGTCTTCAAGTTCTATGGCATTTTGTTCATCCAGGGCCTTGGCCTCCTCCTCAAGGGCTGCTCTCTCAGCCTTGGCCCTGATATGAGCACTGGAGGCTGACGACTTCCTTGACGAAGTCGTTGACCCGGCGCGTGAGGGATGGCGTGATCGGCAACTATGCTGGCTTGCCGAGTCACCGACATTAATACCGTGGTCAAATTCCCCATGTCCGTCTGGAGAATCTCCATCACCACTGCCACTGTTCACATAGGCGTATGTATCCATGGGTTCATAGCATCACAGTATCATCGTACAAAACTAATGTAACCAACTACAGCTACAGACTGATGGAATAATAATTGTCTGGTGTTGAATGTCCCGTTGTACAATATACACTTCTAATATACACTTTATTGTCACTCGAAGAATATTACAGGTTGAAGTATAAGATACGGTAGGAAGGTTTTGCTGTAATAAAGAAAGAAATAAGTCTATGCATAAGCTATATGAAAATAACACACAAATTGAAGCACAAAGTCAATCAAAACGATCACAATGACAATGCAAATGTAACTAAAAGAAAGAACATAAAAATAGTACTTACTACGCTGGGGGTGTTGCCAAACAAAGAATGAAAGTCAATCAAATAAAACTGGTATCTTGAAGAATACAATACATATAGGAGTGGAAATTAATACTGGTATAGTGGTATACAAAAATGGAGCAAATAAACACACATGTGTTCTCAGCAAGGTGTAGCAACAGAGTGGTCAAGATAAGGAAACTGTGGCCAAGCACAGGCAGGGTCCTTGTGGGGTGGAAACTATTGCCTCAGGGAGAAATGTGGTCAGGAGAAAGAGCTGTTGCTATGGGAACTGCCACCCAGGCCTGGTAGAATGGAAAGTCTAAAATACACACAGTGGAATATACATGTATGAACTGTATACATGTACAAAAATAGCAAAAGGTTTAAATCAAAACTAACTTACAAAAAAATACAAAGAAAGAAAAAGAAAATTTAAAGAGCAGGCACAACGTCCGCTACAATTTGCATAATCATATCGCGCGAAAAGAGAGAGAAAAAAATGAGAAAAAGAAGCAGCGGGATTGTTTTAAAGTCGGCATTTCGTGCGTACGTTCTTTATGGACGGCCCCTATAAGAGAGCTATAGAAGCATCGTTAATTCGTTATAGACCTATATTCACAGTGCATCCATCCTGCGTTCGAAGCACTTCAACCATGACCAAACAAAGGCTTGGATTCAAATAAGTCTGTTACCCGTTTTCTTTTTAGAATTGGTGTTATATTTTCCGAAGGGTTTACATGTATGTACAAGGAACTTGGAAGGTGACAAAATTGATGCGCCACGAATGGCCTATTAGGCCGTGTCCCAAATCGATCTCTGCCGGCGGCCACAAAATTACACACGCCCCTATGGCAGCCACTTGCCAGTGACTGCAGCCGTTTCCATAGACTTGTGCGTTATTTGCGGCCGCAGCCAGAGATTTGGGACACGGTCTAAGGCTTCTTCATTGAGAGTGTACTGGACATGCTCGAGTGATTTTGTGTGAACAGTGATCGACAATAACTTGACTCAAATTACATGTACACCATAACTTTAGACGTTCGTGCTGGCCTAGTGGTTAGGGCATGGGATTCTGAGTCGCTTGCACCGGGTTCGAGCCTCGTGGCTCAGAAACCCACTTCTTTAATCTTATTTATTTTTGTTGTGCCACTCGTCAGGTATAAGTAATTTTATAAACGGCTGCGATTTCACCAACGCTTCGTGGCTCGGTGGGATAAGCGACGGTGGGATAAGCGACGGTACCACCGCTCAGACTTCCGGCAGCCTGGGTTCGATTCCCCGATCCTGAATCTCTGATCGAATGTCAGGCTAAGGGTGTCGTTCGGTGGGGAGGATATGCAGTAGTCGGCTTGCCAGTAAGCCTATGGGGACTATTATGGGAGCCGGTAAGCCGGGTGAAAGAATCCCGGTGAATCGCGTGCCCCTGAACACCTGACGGTCTGCTTAACTTTTGCTTTTTTCTCTTTGCAGTTAATGGTTGGTGGTTATTGCATTATTAATTTTATTATGATGATAATAATAATATTAATAATAATATTAATAAAATGATAATAATAATATTATTATCATAGGTTTTCCCGGTCCATAAAGTACGTACGCACGAAAGGGGGGGGGGGCAAGTTTCAGGCCAATGTGTACCGTACGCAAACAAAAATCGTGATTTGTATCTTTAGATCCAGTACCTGGGGCGCTGAACTTCTTTTTTAATTTTCGACGGTCGGTCTAGAGCGACCGAAGACCCCTCTATATAATTTAAGGGTGCAACAAATGAAATAAAATCAATACGCCTGTGCGCGAGCTGATGGTCACAATATTATTTTGTATACTCTCATTTTCCTTTTTATAATCATTAAATATCCACAAGGGAAACTGACTGAATTTAAAGTCATTGAACAAAGAAAAATTTACTGGAGCGGGATTCGAACCGGCGACCGCCTGAATACCGTACAGGCGCTCTACCAACAGACTGAGCCATCCATGAATTCAGACAGTTTCCCTTGTGGTTATTTGATGAATATTTTAATTAAAGGTAATATCATACTTTGGTTTTTGTCAAAGAAATATACATTCATGGACAAAAATATCACGGAAGATACAGTAAAAGTCATCTGTGAAAATTTCAGTCACATACGGTGCCCACTTTTTGAGAAAACTGTGAAAAACGGCCACAGTATTTCTCAAGTATTTTCTCTTTTACTTTTGATCTTGTAAAAAGATCAAACAAATTTTCGGTCGTTGTTTGACTAATTTCTGGATAAATAGTAATACACCATTTCACGCGAAAGCATTTTAACCGTATGTTTCTACCACCACCATCTTCATACCCTGAAAGTTATACGTAAATCTATGAACATTTCTGTTTTGGTCTCTTATACCAAAGTATGATACTACCTTTAAAAAGCCGTATCCTATTTGAGTGATCCCCCATGCACCGTTCTCAGGTTGCAACATTGCTGCAGAGCATTATAGGTGGCGCAATTATAAATGAACAATGTACAAAATTATTTACAAATAGATACATAAGTTAAAAATAAACATGAGTATACATAATAGGACAAGATGAAGATTAAGGTGCCATTAGCATAACTTAGCAGAGAACATTGTTTCTTCCATATAGATACGCTTAAAAAGATCATCACTAAGTCTAGATTTTTCGAATAAAAGAAATTGTCGAAGGCTTCTTTTGAACTGTTTAATAATATCGATATCTTGGGTAGAATTATAGTTGTCGAAAACTACTTTACATCTGATTTTCCAAATTTGACGGAGCGTTTTTGTTATGAGTACTGTTGGAATTTGCCCTAAATTATATCCGAGTATTTTGTTGCTATCATTTAAAGAGTAAAATCTGTCTCAAGTGTATCTCATCAAAATATCTTCTAGAAAGATCCATGCTTCAATAAAGTAGTTACAGGCTACAAACAAGTGCTCATGGGATTCTTCGGCCAAATTACACATTGGACAAATACTATCATTAATAATACGAATTTTGTACAAAAAGTCCTTAGTCGGAAGAATACGATGATTGTTTATCATCAGGCTCAAGCAGATAGGTATTATAACAACTTTTCCAAACGTTAACCCATCTAGAGATTTCCATATTAAAACACTTTGACCAAGCTGCCTGAGCTTTCGGCTCTTTTGCTTGTTGGGCAATAAGATTTCGATAGTTCATACGAGCGTTGGTGTCGCAAAGCGGCATAAAGCCATCGGAAACAGTAAAATCCCTTACAACAAGTCGATTACATATAGGGGGCCTATGATTTGGAGGACCATATCTCATCTCTTCGACAAGTACAGGATCAATTGTGCGAACAGCCCTTGCCCTGAGTGATCCCCCATGCACCGTTCTCAGGCTGCAACATTGCAGCAGAGGTATCGATGAAATGATCCTTGGGGTATGGCGGTGTGTGCATGGTCTCATGGCTTCTGTGAAGTTCTGACTGCCGAGCAAAGATAATTGACTATTGGGGTCACCACCAAAGAACTAACGTTGGGCTGGATGGCTCAGTTGGTAGAGCGCCTGTACGGCATTCAGGAGGTCGCCGGTTCGAGTAAATTTTTATTTGTTCAAGTTTTTTTCGTTTTAAATAATGCACTTGTGGGGTCATGAAATATTCAATTGTGTGATTATGACGGGTTATCGCAACCTGGGGGCTCAGTCACTGGGCGTCTACGTACCTAGTACCTTTTGTGGAGACTTTGAAAGTGGATGGTTACTAAACTGCTACTGTGGTAGCAAGTCGGTTTTGGAAAAGGACATTTGGGGTGTGTTATTTAAAAAAAAAGAATGAGAGAGTCCTGGATGAGGATTTTGAACTTTTAAAGTTGATGGGTTTCTACATTAAAGTGTGGTGTATGCAACGCACTCAGCCGTCAGCCGTAAATAAAGAATGGGCTCTACCCATAGACATAAATAACCTTATTGTCTGTGGCTCTACCTTTTTGCATTTCTAGCGCCCCCTCGCGACGGCTTGCGTAGCACGTCTCCTCCTCAGGTGTGGCGGTCTCAGCTGACTCCCCGTCCCAGCTGTCCCCCTTACTAAATATAGTACCAATACGTCATGCTATCTCTGCGCACAACAACGGTAAAGTCGTCCGATTAAGTGGCGTACTGAGCTGTGGTCGAGCTGTGCATTCCATGCTTCACAACACAACAGGTGTTTTCCTTCTTTTGAAGGCCACGCATTGCTTCTGTGATTTATTACAAAATACTAAAGGAAAGGAATGGACACCCTACAAAACACTAGCTGAACCAGGGGTTTTAACGTAAAGACATGGAGGTCAAGGAAATAAGGGGAGGGGTGAATGGAAGAAACAGAAAGAAGTGGAGAGAATACAGGGATGGGGAAAGAAATGGGGGGGGGGGGTTTGGTTTAATAGTTCGAGGTCAAAAGGTTGAAAGCTGACAAATGGACTAACGGGACTTGGGTAGACATATATAAACCCATCATAGGATGCAGGACGAAGTGCTATTTGCCTTAAATTGGACCTGTAGACCATTATATAAATTGACGAATATTCGCCAGAGAATGCTCACTCTACGTATCCAACAGAATACTTCATTAAAGTACATGTAATTATTGAATTAATAACATCAACTAATCTCTCGCTATATGAGGCACGGTACCGTGCGATAGTTACCGTAGTCATGGGGGGACATCTCAGCAAGGGAGACCAAGGAGACCGTGCACATGTCGGGCTGAACTGTCCCACTACGTCAGGGGAGACAGCTGAGACGGGGAGTCAGCTGAGACCGCCACACCGGATCCGCGCGGTCCGCTAGCGCTCTGCACACAAATTGATAGAACTTTTTGCACCGTACTCATCAGCAAAGATTATATAGCGCTACGCGCAAGATGGGGAACTCTCCCTGAAACGTGTAATCGACAGGCGCCGGGGCGCGCGCTCCACGTACGGAGATGATGTGCGACACTTGCAAAAGTAGGTCCAGAAAGCCACAACAAATCGCCGTATTCATACTTCAGCTGCTTCACACCAATGTCAAATATTTCTATTTACAATAAACAATAGGTTTCAATCGAATCCGGGCCAAAATCTTACCTAACACTCCCCTTTTCTTCGATAAATCTCCCAGCTCCCATTATGTCTCGTGTACAAAACTACTCGTACTCGCTATTTGCACACCAACATGGCGGATCGTGTATAATTTGTATGGAGAATGGCGGCCTCCATACCAATTACCACGCGCCCTATGGTCAGTTATCCATCTTGCGCGTAGCGCTATATAATCTTTGCTCATCAGTCATCAAGTACATGCAGTAATTATGGCGGTGGCCTTGCGTGAAGCAAAAAGTTTACTTCGTCACGAGATGAAGCAACGTCTGTCTGTCCTTAGTTGTGAAGAAAAAGCAAGACAATCTGACGTCATTTTCAAGAAGGTGATGTAGGCCTACAATTAATTCCACATTTGGTCGTCCCATTCCCGACGTCCCGTTTGTCAACTTGTAGTTGTATTAGTACTAGTAGGGCCTAGGGCCTAGTACTACTAGTACTAGGCTACTACTAGTAGGGCCTACATGTACTCTGGTACTAGGCCCAGTAGGCCTAACGTACTAGTAGTAGTGTAAGGGGCCAATTTCATAAAACTGTTAAGCACAAAAAGTTGCTTAGCACAAAAATGTCTCGCCCAATAAAACAAACCACCATTGAAAATTCAAATTGGTTTTCATGGTGGAAAGAATTCCACTGACGGCCATCACTTGTGCACAAACCTATGGGACCGACAGAAGGCGTTTTGAGAAAAATGGCTACTGCTGCATTCGAAGTGTATGATTGTAGGTAAAAACTAGACCTGTGTTTGTTGGTAGCAAACACTGAGCTGTTTCGTGTATGTTTTATAGAATATAAAAAACAAACTTGTACACAGTTAACAGAGATGCCAAGTTCAAACTTTTTTCATGAGTGAGATTTTCATGACGCGGCGTCTCAGCGCGCGCACATGCGCGAAAGTGAGGGAGCAGAGCAACCAAGTGGGGGGAGGGGGTGTCCCGGGGAGATCCCCCCTACCATGGTAGGGAGCTTTTTCATTTTTTAGCTCTTAATGGTGCGATCTGGTGCATACTTAAGTGACCTTTTTCTCTCTTTTTTTTATTTATTTTGAAAAACAAAAGGGAAACAATGCAAGTAATGCTACTTTTTTCTTTTTTTTCCTTGTCGGGTCCCGATGCGTGAGAAATATGGGTGTCATGCGTGAGACCGTGAGACGGACCCTAAATGCGTGAGTCTCACGCACAATGCGTGAGACTTGGTAGCTCTGAGTTAATGGCCTAGAGAGTAGAGAAATAGCAGTGTCTTAATTGTTGTAAACAACTATCAGGAGTGTCGTCACTCGTCCATCAATACAAGTACATGTAAACAGATACATGTACATACACACGGCCGCGAGAAACACAGAAATGGCCGAGTCTACTATAGGTCAGTGCACATAGTATGTAACTTAAGGTTGTGCATATGCTCAGTGCAAACAGCAAAATTATTGATTTTCTAGCTCGTCGTGCTCCGTTCACGTGTACACAATTGGCCCACTAGGCCTCCTTCTACGGATAGCCATATCAGCGGTCCAAAAAGTTCCAAAGCCCGTGTTTTGTGTTATGTTTGACTCTAAATGGCCAAATTAATTATTTAAAAAATCACTTAAAAATCAGCAGATGACGTCATCGTGACGTCACTTCACATTAAGGATATAGTACCATTCCCTACCTATCCATCAACTTTCATTATGATCAGATATTCGCTTACTTGTATATGTGTTTCTGGGAAAAAATTTCAAAATTAATTATTCAAAAATCAATAAAAAATCAGTTGATGACGTCATCGTGACGTCACTTCACATTTGCAACATCATTCCCTACCTATCCACCAAGTTTCATCACCATCGGATATTCCCTTATATGTGAATCTGAAAATCGGCTTTTTGATGACGTCATCATGACGTCACAACTTTTTGGTAATTTGTGGAATGTGCCTATAGCCTAACAAACATTTTTGTGAAAGAATTTCGAAAATACGATTTGTTGTTCATGAGATATAAAGAAAAGGTCCAAAAATTGAATAATTCATATAAAATTGCACGATGACGTCATCAACACGTGACTGCAATTTTTGTCTATAACACGTCCCCATGTACTTACCAAGTTTGAGTTGCATCGGACATGCAGTTCCGGAGATAAAGAGCCATGAAATTTGCACATTTATGATGACGTAATTGTGCACGTGATGACGTCACGATGACGTATGTATACGCGGGACACTATTCGGGGTGGTGGTCTAACTATGTGCCAAGTATGAAGTTGATCGGAATTGGCATAATGGTAGAAGTGACTTGTAGAAAATAGTGGAAAAAACAAAAAAACAAACTAGACATGTGTTTGTGTACAAACACTGAGCTGTTTCGCGTATGTTTTATAAAATGTATGAAACAAACATGTACACAATTGGCCCAGGACAGAGAAATAGTTTATCAGCGGTGTCTTAAATAGTCCTAAACAACAACCAGCTAGGAGCGTCGTCACTTGTCCATCAATATAATACACGTATAGTACAGATACATGTACATAGACACGGCAATGAGAAACACAGAAATGGCAGAGTCTACTATAGGCCAGCGCGCATAGTATGTATGGTTGTGCTTATGGGCGGTGAAAACACCAAAATGACTGATTTTCTAGCTCGTCGTGCTACGTTTACGTGTACACAATTGGCCCACTACTATGGATAGCCATATCAGCGGTCCAAAAAGTTCCAAAGCACGTGTTTTGTGTTATGTTTGACTCTAAATGGCAAAATTAATTATTAAAAAAAATCAATAAAAAAACAGGCGATGACGTCATCGTGACGTCACTTCACATTATGGATATTAGTACCATTTCCTACCTACCCACCAAGTTTCATTACGATCGGATATTAGCTTATATGTGTTTCTGGGAAAAAATGGCAAAATTAAATATTCAAAAATCAATATAAATCAGCCGATTACGTCATCATGACGTCACTTCACATTTGGGATATTAGTACCATTTCCTACCTACCCACCAAGTTTCATCACCATCGGATATTCCCTTATGTGTGAATCTGAAAATCGGCTTTTTGATGACGTCATCATGACGTCACAACTTTTTGGTATTTTTTGGCATGTGCCTATAGCCTAAAAAACATTTTGCTGAAAGAATTTCGAAAATACGATTTGTCGTTCATGAGATATTTAAAGAAAAGGTCCAAAAATTGAATAATTCGTATAAAATCACACGATGACGTAATCAACACGTGACTGCAAATTTTGTATATAACATGTCCCCATATACTTGCATACCAAGTTTGAGTTGCATTGGACTTGCAGTTCTGGAGATAAAGAGCCGTGAAATTTGCACTTTTAGGATGACGTCATGGTGCATGTGATGACGTCATGATGACGTACATATGCGGGACACTATTCGGGGTGGTGGTCTAACTATGTGCCAAGTATGAAGTTGATCGGAATTGGCATAAGGAGAGAAGTGGCTCTTAGAAAAACCCTGTGTTATGTCTATGGGAAAAAAGTGGAAAAAGAAAAAAGAAAGAAAACAAAAATAAGAAAAACAAAAGCTGTTCCGCTGTATGCAAAACAGCTAAAAACCTGAAAATCTCACTTTTTAGATAAGCTACCCCAGTTTACACACCTGAGATTGAAGTTCATTATGACTTGCATCAAATAAGTTAACTCTTGGAGGAAATAACCCTGTTTCCGTCATGGCCGTCAGTGGAATTCTTTCCCATACGAGCATAAATTTTAGTAGACCCAGTAACTGGGGCACTGAACTCCCTTTTTAATTTTGGTCGACCGTCGACCCCCAAAATTAACAATTTAAACAAATTTATTAGGCGCCTAGGCCTACTTCATTTTAATATACAGATTTTTGTGAAAGTTTACGAAGTGCGTCAAAGGAGCCACATATGTTTTGTGTATAGTACATGCACATGCGCACATGGCAATGTTTATCCCAAATGCCCTTTCACCTACTATTAAAAGTACTCATCAATTTCCAAAAACAGGTCAACTCATACTCATGCCAACTTGTACATACGCCAACCCGTAAACAAATGTGTCAACTCGTACACGCCAACCCGTACACAAATTAGTCAACTTGTACACACGCCAACCCGTACACAAATTAGTCAACTCGTACACACGCCAACCCGTACACAAATAAGTCAACTCGTACACACGCCAACCCGTACACAAATTAGTCAACTCGTACACACGCCAACCCGTACACAAATTAGTCAACTCATACACACGCCAACTTTTACACAAATTAGTCAACTCGTACACACGCACCAACTAGTTACGCAAAACTCGTATGCAGATGGCATCGCTTTAATAAAGTCAGACTGTTTTATTCCTATTATGGAATACGTTTTGTGGGAAAGAACTTTTCGAAAATCGGTATAGATAGGAATTTAATTTGAACAGTCTTGATATAAATACAAAAAATAGTAAATACTTCTGACTTATCGTCCTCAATGTCAGAGTGGAAACCATTTAAATATAAAGATCGTCTTCCATCGCTTTCTTACCGTATTCTCAACACATTAATTTCATTGATGATTAAATTAGAAACAAATTTTGTTATCGCACAAATTTGGAAATGATGCTGCAATGTAAACAGGATCGGGATCTTAGAAGAGTTGTCAATCAACTTGGTCTGAAAGACTTGAAGCAAGCAATTTGAACATGGGGGGATTCATTGTCACGCATGAAATTATGTTTTCATGAGTGAGTACGAGTGCGTGTTTCGGAGTTGAAATAATAATAGACAGGATCTGTTAGTAGAATTGCCGCCCAATTAAAGTCTTCCATTTCAAATGTCAAAGCGAAGTTGCTGACAAAGCATTGAAATGCACTGTACCTTTTGTTTACCGCCCTACCGCGGCATCTTGCAGCAATTAGGGTCTTTTCAATTTGAAATGCGCATGCATCAATGGGCAACGTTTCCTATTTAAACCCCGGGGAAAAAAGATACGTTGTCAGTTTTATCGACAATCTCCATTGCTGCTGTTTCCAGTCAAGACCTTTCAAGACTTCAAGACCTTCATTGGTGCTGTTTCAAGACGAAAGAACAAAATTATAGTTTATTTTACCATCATAGATAACTGAAACACACAAAACACCATGTTGAACTCAAAATTAATACTATTATTTTAACATAAAATACAAGGATTATATGAAGCCACATCGATAATAAACAAGAAAATATTGTTTTCGGCCTTTAATAATTTATACAGCTTTTTGTGTATGAGTTGATCGGCAACGTGTTCATATGACGAGTTGGCACATATGTGTACGAGTTGACCAGCCTCTTGTGTACGAGTTGGTGTGTGTACAAGTTGGTGCGTGTACGAGTTGGTGTGTACGAGTTGACCAGCATTCTCAATTTCGGACATGCGCATTTGGAATATCGAACTGGCTTAATGTAGCGATAGCTGTGTTACTTTTGTTAGCAGTTTATGTGGGGGATTGTGATAAGATGGGCCCAAAACTATAAAGGAAAGGAAAACTACTTTTTGAAAAGTTACCTAAATATACATGTACGTTGGTGGTGTCCTCTTCTAAATTATTAGCAAGGTTAATTTTGTGGACAGAGGGCCAGGGCAGGGCTTTAATTTTTGAGGGAAATTATGGAGTAAAACGGTAAGGAAGATGTAACATTTCACGGCGGCTGCAGACGAAAATAGTCTGGTTTCCACACTTGATCTGTTGGGTCTGGGCTCTAGACTTACCAGACCAGACAAAATGGACTCACGCGATCAGACAGGCTGTTTTAAAGTTTGCAAGAAGCGCGTAAGAAAATTGACTGAATTTAAAGTCATTGATAAGTGAACAAAGAAAAATTGACTGGAGCGGGATTCGAACCGGCGACCTCCTGAATACCGTACAGGCGCTCTACCAACAGACTGAGCCATCCATGAATTCAGACAGTTTCCCTTGTGGTTATTTGATGAATATATTAATTGAAAACCATACAGGCGCTCTACCAACTGAGCCATCCAGCCCTACTTTGGTGGTGACCCCAATAGTCAATTATCTTTGTTTGCTTGGCAGTCGGAAGCCATGAAACCATGCACACACCGCCATACCCCAAGGATCATTTCACCGATACGCGCAGCAATGATGCAACCTGGGAACAGTACATGGGGGATCACTCAAAGAGGATACAGCTTTTTAATTAATATAATCATCAAATAACCTCAAGGGAAACTGACTGAATTTAAAGTCATTGAAAAGTGAACAAAGACAAATTTACTGGAGTGGGACTCGAACCGGCGACCTCCTAAATACTGTACAGGCGCTCTACCAACTGAGCCATCCAGCCCTACGATGGTGGTGACCCCAATAGTCAATTATCTTTGTTCCTTTGGCAGTCAGAAGCCATGAAACCATGCACACACCACCATACCCCAAGGATCATTTCACCGATAATGCTGCAACCTGGGAACGGTACATAGGGGATCACTCAAAGAGGATACGGCTTTTTAATTAATATAATCAGTCGCCTGTGCGGTAATCAGGAGGTCCCCGGTTCGAGTCCTGCTCCAGTCAATTTTTCTTTGTTCACTTTTCAATTAATAAAAAAGATAACTTAAACGTCCTTTGGTAATCTAAATCTTTCAGTAACTTCAAAGGCGGCAATGCCCACGCAGTGCATAGATCAGTTATTGCAAATTTCCAATGCAGACAAACCCTAACAACTTAAAGAGTGGCACTCTTGACATAAGAAGGGCAGCCAGCCTTAACCCAGGCATTTCAAACCTACATCCTGACCCCTAAATGTCCGTCTATACAAGCACAACATTTATTATTTAATTATACATCAATGTAGGAAAGAATGTCAATACAAACGCTATCTGAAAAATAATACATAACTTGCTTGTTTAGTTCAAGCATATCATGAACAATAAAACAATTGAACACTAGTCATTGTTAAAATGTAAACCTAATTAGTATTAGTATGGTACATGAAGTTAAGCTACTTGGCATTCTCAATCTCTTCAACTATCTCTAATATACATAATTTTTGTACTGGTCCTGTAAAGATGGCTGATCTGACTAGCTTACATTTGTGTAAATCTTTTCCCGGACAAGTTTCAATCACTCGACTCAAGAGCCATCTATTTCTGGGCCAATCATTGTCAACAACTAGGACCTCATCACCTATTTGAACATTCCTCTGTGGTCTAGACCACTTCTGCCTTTCTTGGAGTGTTGGCAAGTATTCTCAAACCCATCTCCGCCAGAAAACATCTCCGCCAGACTGTTGATGACAGACTCAACAAGACACATAAGTGTAGACAAACTCTCATCATTCATAGTTTGCTCCTTTGTGATACTATTGATCAGTTTTCGTGTGGACGGTGTGGTCCTAATCTGTGTTTCCCACACGCCTCCCATGCGAGAGGCTGTAGGAAGGTTAAATTTCCAGTGAACTTCCTTTCGAAGAAGATATTCACTGATCTGCTTGTTGAAGGACATCTATGACTGCCTAAGCTCATGCTCAGTCCCAACAAAATTAGAACCATTGTCAGATCTCATCTCCTCTGCTTGTCCTCTTTGACACATAAACTTCTGAAATGCGTTGATAAATGAATCTGCTTCGAGTGTATGCAATATCTCATGTACTGGTCGAATGGCCAAGCAAGTGAAAATACATCCATATCGCTTCACCAAGCTACGACCTTGCTTCACCATAAAGGGGCCCAAAACCAGTAGTGTAGACACGTCCTCAGACCTGGGGGGGTTGATCATGTAGCTGGGTCGTACTTCCGTCCACTCAAATCTTGAATAAAACCAGTAGTGTAGACACGTCCTCAGACCTGGGGGGGTTGATCGTGTAGCTGGGTCGTACTTCCGTCCACTTAAATCTTGAATAGTTACCTTGAGTGTGAATGGGCTAACAAACCCATGTGGATAATAGAGAGAGCTCACTACGCTCAGAATCACTCTTCTTGTCAAGGGTTTATCCTTAGGACTGATCTTGTAACCAAAGCAGTCAAGGTCAACATCCCACTGCATGGCAAGTGCCCTCTTTGTTGGCAGAGCTTCGTAATTAAAGGTAGTATCATACTTTGGTAAGAAACCAAAACAGAAATGTTCACAGATTTACATATAACTTACAGGGTATGAAGATGGTGGTGGTAGAAACATACCGTTCTGCCTGAAATGGTGTATTTATCAAGAAATTAGTAAAACAACGACTGGAAATCTTGGATGGAAATCTTTTTGATCTTTTAAAAGATCAAAAATAAAAGAGAAAAGACTTAAGAAATACCTAGGCCGTTTTTCACTGTTTTCTCAAAAAGTGGGCACCGTATGGGATTGTACGTTCTGTTTTGATATTTTGCCCATGAATCTGTATTTCTTTGACAAAAACCAAAGTATGATACTACCTTTAAGATCAAGCTCCTTAACATTCTGTACCCTATCTTCTATGGGTATCTATGCAAGGACCTTTGTGCTACTGCTCATCCATGTTGTCAACCTGAAACCACCTCTGGCTAGAAGAGCACTCAATACTCAATGCATGCTGACTTCAGGCAATCATCTACACTGTAGTTGCGAAATTTAGTTTGCACTGTGTCTGGATGGAAGTCGCTGTGATTATCTTCAGCCATGTGCCTCAGAGCAAATGCACAACAATTAGGACTCCCACCAAAAAGATGCACACTCATTCTGTGAACAATTGGTTGTTGTGACATGACCCTTCCAGGCCACCATAAGTATCTCAATACGTCGTGGTCTTCAGGAGGAACTCTGACCTGGTGAAACATAGGTTGTACATCAGCCATAACCGTCTCTTGCCAAAACCTCAGGAGCACTCCTAGCATCTTGTTGGTCAAGTCTGGCCCACTCAATACCTGAGTAATGGGACATCCCATTATGCATAGATGCACAATCAAACACTATCCTCAGCTTATCAGGCTTCATCGGGTGATATACTGAATGGTATAGCAGGTACCACACTGTACCCCTTGACAGTTCTGGATTGTCTTCATCAACCATCATGCCTTCAGAGTACCTAGAGTGCAGCTGTGTGTCTCCCTGAAGTCGTTTGCCCAATGAACAAAGGTGACTCTTTACTACACAACGGTTATAAAATCTGGTGGCCTTTTTGTGAATGGGATTGGCAACTCATAGTGACCATCTTTCAACTGAATACTCTCCTCCTATATCGCCTCAGCCTCCTTGTCCTTCACTGACATGCCTCTAATGTTACCATGGAGTGACTCACTTGAGTCTAACTTCCAAAACCTCTGGAGTTGATATTCTAAGTCAACATCTGTCTCAATGAAATTAGATATGGCCTTATTGGTTGTTTTTTCTAGTGGCCCATTCAAGGTCCAACCAAGTTGTGTTCTTGATGCATAGGGCGTATTTCTTTCACCTTTTTTGGGACTTCAGCTTCAGGGACATCTTGACCAATCGAGAGAGAAATCTTCCCTTTGTCAACTTGCGGTAGATCGATGTCTTGAAGGTGTGGCCATCTCTTCGTGTCCTCCGAAATTACGAGATTGCTACCATGGATTGGTAGGTCGCGTTGGGTATAAACTACCGGGAGGGGGATTGTGTACATGTAATTAGTGTCAACACCTGTTACTATCAGACTCACTGGTCTCTATCTGCACATCTGCTTTTGTCATCATTGTAAGACTTAACATTTGCCTTTGACCTTTAACCCCTAATCGCTTCACTAATTCCTCTGTGAAAAAGGTGCTTGTCAAACCACTATCTAATAGTGCATATGTATAGATGCGGTTGTCGCTATTCTCAGAAACCACTTTAACTGGAACGATTGGCAGTGCAACTCTAGAAGCACCGACCCCTGTGATATTACACCTCATGTCTATTTCTGTGAACCCACTTTGGGCTGTCGTAACTGTTTCCGCATTCATATCAGTCTCACTTCTTGGGGCAGAGGAACCTTGAGGTAACCCTGTCTGATGTAGAAATTTTGTATATTTTCTACCACATCCTGAAAGTTGAAACAGACCAAACTCTGGTAAAAATAAATGCATTCAACATATAATGTCCAGGTTTCAAGCAATTATAGCATAGTCTCATTGCAACTACATCATTATGGAAATTAGCACCGTTAGGCGTTGCTTACATGTGATATGTAGTATGGTATGGTATGTAGTGTCAAGTAGACTTACACATATATTAAAAGGTGTGTTTTTGCTTTGAATTCTTGATTTATTGAAGATCTTCCTCATTCTGAATGTTAGGACAAGAGTCGTTTTGCAATGCCTGTATTCAAAGTACCTTTTCATTTTATGTTCCCTATTTTTCTTGGTTCAGCACAAACACCTATTTATGCAAAGTCTTAAAAATCAAATTGTAGACAGAGAAACAAGCTATACAGGTGTATGGAAAAAGTTTAGTTGTCCAAGATGTTTTACTGATGGTTCACGTAGCTAGAACATTTATAAAATGGACCATAACCAGGGCTTGACTGAGAAAATCAGTCGGGTTATGAATGCAAATGCAGCCCATGGAAAGAAGGTTGCAATTTATTTTGCTGGTATTCTTGTAGTATTAATTAGGAATAGGACAATAAAAATGTGTACCGGTGATACTGCGAGCGCTGCCAATTAATACCAATTCACAAATATTCAATGTAGAGTCAAAACGCAATATATTCATAATTTTATATGCTCTGTGAAATTTTTAGTATTGAAAAATTAGTATTCAAAAAATCTGAATTTTCTTTCATGCACAACTGGGATCGAGTTAAGTATAATTTGTCAAGTTAAGGGAGTAGTTTGAGTACAAATTACAAGTAGTGCAAGTACATATCCGTGTCAAGTAACTTTTTGGGGGTTTTTGTGATTGAGTAAGGACCAAGTACTTATTATCGAATTCGAGTACAAGTACTCCAACACTGATGTATGGTAAAATGAATAATTGTTGTGTGTCTCTTTAAATTTTTGTCGTAGTAATCTGTCACATGATGATGGTATGAAAATGCCAGGGGTCCTTGCATGTAACAATTTTTAATCAACAAGTGATTTAATCATCAAAGCAATTTGTAGCATCTCCGGTGGGATACTCTTTACCCATGTAGTTACATAATAATTGGTCAATACCTTTTATTAAGGTTCATAGATTTGTGAAAAATACCTTTTTTATTGTGTAGAGATGATGCAAAACTTCAATAAATCAGAAGAAATTAGATGACTAAGTCACAACAATGTCTGTGACATTTTTTGCTAAACTTCTTTCCGAATTTGACACACACTGGGTTTCAAATGTGCTGCCATCATGTGACACATGAATGATTGACACTGAACAACTTTACGCAATATCTTTTTGAAATTAAGTATTACTTTTGGGAAATAATGATGCAATACTTTTGCAAAATAATTATAATGCAATTTCACTTTATAAACAACTGCAATTTCAAAACTCTTATAAAATTGCAAAATAATTTTCAAATTAGAAACCATACTATTAATAGTTCGGTATGTTTTGTTGTAAATCAACCGTTTATAAAACTAAAGAAAACATATCATGGGTTTCATGGGTTAATTTAACATTGAATGTTTGGATGCACAAAACGTGGTCAAATCCAGTGTTAAAATGTCATGCACAGTGTATGGTCTGGTAGAGATGAGCAGGAAGTCATGTTCAAAAGTCAACATGTATATATTGTCAGTAAAATTTTGAAATGAATGCTGTAACATTTTATCTTTTATGATTTCATGATGACGTCACAGTATTTTCGTTTGTACAGTGTCATCTACATTGAATTATGGCCACTTAGAGCATGGAGGAAGGAAAAATCCTCCATGCTTAGAGCATAACACATGAAACAAATGTTGATCAAACTTTAAAAGCAAATGTTTGAATATCAAATGGAGTATTTCTTCCATAATACAAAGCTTTATATCTCATACAACATCATATTATGAATGACACAATTATATGTACATGTTATAAGTCTTTGGTCTTATAAGTCATCTGGTCCGTGAGAGGCCTGTTTGAAAATACATTTTGATTGACTAATTTACAGGTTATATCCCATCCTGTCTACCAGAAGAGCCATCATATCTCTGTGTATCTTAGCACATCAAATGAAGTCAATACAGAGAGCATCCTCAAGCACATGTTTGCCAGCCAAAAGAAATGTTTTGTACCACAGTACATTGGTGCCCGCATGGACATGTTGAGATTATACTCCATGGAAGACTACAGTACATTACCTCTGACAAAATGGAACATCAAACAACCAGCTGAAGGAGATGACAGAGAGGAGGCTCTGTCTTCAGGTTAGAGTGGTTTCTCCCAATTATGATTAAGGATGGGAGGCAGAATCTTCAAATATCTGGCTCTACTCCTACTCATAAATCTGTTTTCATAGCTCACCATGAACTCTAAATTGTGGTTTTATTTACCTTCCTGCTGTCTTGAAAAGGTAGCACTATGTACTATCTAGCCAATCTCTGTCCTGAGACTGAACGGACAAGGTATAGCAATATGCTTTACATAAAACTGTTAATTTTTATATTCCTTCTTCATTAACAGGTGGTCTTGATCTTATAATAGTTCCAGGTCTTGCTTTCACAAGAAGTGGAGAAAGACTTGGGAAAGGCAAAGGATATTATGATAAGTACCAAGAGCGATGTGCCAATCACCCAACTGGTAAGCCTACAACAATAGCCCTGGCATTCAAAGAACAAATTTGCCCTAACGTGCCAGTGTCAGAGGATGATGTAACTATAGATCATGTCATCTTTGATGATATCGATTAGATGAGACAATTTGCTGGATAATTATGTTATGTAAATTAGGCTTGCCCTTCACTGACGTATAGATGAGCTTATTTGAATAATTGCGGTACCTGCTGCAATATTGGATTTGACTTACCTTGCTGACTCCAGCTAGCCTGGTGGTCTAGTGGTATGACATCTGCACTAGTAAGCAGGAGGTTGTGGGTTTGAATCCCACTTGAGCCATATGATTTTTTAATGTGCATCAAAAAAGCATCATAAGTACACTGTGTATATAATAATCAGAATAATAATAATGCAGTGCTCATCTACATCAGTGAAGGGCAAACCTAATTTGCATAATTATATTTTCTCAATGAAAAACCATTATTAACAACAACAATTAACAATGAATATTCTATCTCGTTAAAACACACAATAGATAATCATTTATACATGTATGCTTTTTTGTCATAGGTTCTAATAAACAAATTGCATTTGTTTTCACTTTGATGAATGTTCAGAGTCATTAGCTACGTACACGTAAGATCAGTCCAAAGTATGCCCTGTTTTAACAAACAAAAGCAAAATGTAACTTTGAAAACAAGATGTCAGATCATTATATGAAGCCGGGTAAATAACTTTGGTACCGTACATGTACGTAGGTCTCATACAAAGGTTAAAATGGAAGTCAACTGCGTACTCAAAACATTGAAGAATGTTGTACAACAAGACCTTAATTAAGAAAACAGTATCCCATAGGTTACTGGATCAAATGCTATTTCATTTTTATAAAATGCTTGGAGTTAGGAGGGCCTGATCATTTTCATTCTAGCAGGATCTTTCTCAAAGGCTAAATGACAAGAGGACAAGAACATTCAAGTAAAGATAAAACAGGGAGGGGGTTGGAGGGTGGGTGAAGGTAAGTGTGCTCAGACAAAGAGGGCTCAGCAGTAGGCAAGATCAAAGTTAGCAAACAAAGGGTTGGAGATGGAAGGTGGCTGGGGGAACTGGGATTAACAGTGAAAGTACATGTACATGTAGAAAGGATTAGGGAAGATAGAGAAGTTTGTGAAGTACAATAAAGCACAAAACAATTATATTAGTCATTTCCTTTCTGAATGTTAAGGCCATGTGGGTGAACAGTTCGTACAATTTTCATCCGAACTTTCTCCCTGCTGAGCCAACTCAAGTCTCTGCGGTGAAGTCAGTGATTCAATGCTCCACAAGATCATAATATTATCAGAAATTGTGTAGTTAGGAAGATAGAAGTGAAGACCCACAGGGGTGTCAAGATTCTGAGTTTTGACTGTGGACCTGTGACCATAGAATCGTTTCTTAAGGGTGTTCTTGGTATCCCCACAATTTACTTGTATTAATTATTATAAAGATAATATGAAGAAATGTCAGTAATACCCAGCTGATGCTTTAATGAATACACAAATCATGTAGTCTATGATTTGGCATACAGAATGAAGACTTTAAGCAAATCTGGAAATGTTATACAAATAATGAATGTTTATGAAATTGGAAACATTCATTATTTGTTTTACTGATATCATGCCCACATAAATCATCGTCATCTGACTGGTTGACTGGTAATCATCTGGCTCAATAGATTTGAGTAACGCTTGTGCACAATAATGGGGGCACAACCTAACGCAGAATAACTCACCATGAAAGTTCTAATGAATGGTACCCGTTCATTAGTACGGATAATTTGGTGACATGTGATCGAGATCTACCAATCAGATCCTGGGATTTATGCAGGCATGATATAAAACCAGATATTAAAGGTAGTATCATACTTTGGTAAAAACCAAAACAGAAATGTTCACAGATTTACGTATAACTTATAGGGTATGAAGATGGTGGTGGTAGAAACATACCGTTAAAATGTTTCTGCCTGAAATATGTATTTATCCAGAATTTAGTAAAACAACAACCGGTGGGCACCGTATGGGACTGAAATTTTCACAGATGACTGTTACTGTATCTTCCTTGATATTTTTGCCCATGAATCTGTATTTCTTTGGCGAAAACCAAAGTATGATATTACCTTTAAACACAAATGGTCTTAACATGTTTGAACCCACTAACTTTGATTGGAAGGTGTACCTTTAAAAATACTGGTGTGTTGAAAATACCACAATGTGATGACAGTACTGAGTTCCTCTTATCATTAATTGCTCTTATCTGAACAGTGGTTCATATGGTTTATCTCGTTCATGTGAAACTTAAACTGCACTCTAGCACTGAACACCTTGAATTGTTGGAGATTGTTAATGCAAGAATTTGTTGTACACAAGTTTGAATCAAAATACATGTAGTGGTTATTTCTGATTTGAAATGAAAGCCCTGAAAATTGTGTAAACCCTACCTCTTTGGATAGTTGCTGGGATTTGAGCAGTTTCAACAAGTTCAAAAAATGTTCTGCCAAATTAGAGAGAATCCAAACTATACATTTTGTCAAAGAAATACAGATTCGTGGGCAAAAATACAAGGAAGATACAGTAACAACCATCTGTGAAATTTTCAGTCCCATACGGTGCCCACTTTTTGAGAAAACATTAAAATACGCCAAAAGTATTTTTCACCGTTATTTTTTATCTTTAATCATGAAATAACCACAAGTGAAACTGACTGAATTTAAAGCCATTGAAAAGTGAACACAGAAAATTTGACTGGAGCGGGATTCGAACCGGTGACCTCCTCAATACCGTACAGGTACTCTAACCAACTGAGCCATCCAGCCCTACGTTGGTGGTGACCCCAATAATACATGTATCTTTGTTCCTTTGGCAGTTGGAAGCCATGAAACCACGCACACACCGCCATACCTCAAGGCAGGGATCATTTCATTGATACGCGCAGCAATGCTGCAATTTTTTATCTTTAAAAGATCAAAATTGTTTTTGGTCATTGGCTTTACTCTTTTCTGGATAAATAGAGCATTTCGGCAAGAAAAATGTGAACGGTATGTTTGCCATCACCATCTCTATAGTCTGTAAGTTATATGTAAATCTGTGAAGATTTGTTTTGGAATGCTACCAAAGTATGATAGTACCTTGAAGTTTTTGTGTGACTTTGTTGATTTCTTTGCTGATGATCCCTGCCAACTTCAGGGAAATATATTGCAATTATAATCGTTACCTGGAAATAACATAGTTCAGCATTTTAATAAAAGCTTAAATCACTATCTTTTTCCAGAAATGTGAACTTATTACTACAACTAATTGAGGAAATAAAGATAATTTACATGTATATTCATCTGCATTAAATGCAAATAAAGGTGCGTTCCAAACACAAACATTTTACCTTGCTCTTGTGTGGATTTATTTGAAAATTGAAAGTGTGTAGTAGATGTTTTGTTCACTTTTAAGCAATCAATATTAACCTTTATACCCTGCAATGTATAAAATGCCCAAAGTTCCACCTTAGTTCTGTGTTGAGTGCTTTAAATGATCTTTAGCATTTGGCTCCAATGGAATATATTTAAAAATAAGAGAGAAATACTGTGCCCGTTTTTCACTGTTTTCTCAAAAAGTGGGCACCGTATGGGACTGACATTTTCACAGACGACTGTTTAATGCTGTATCTTCCTTGATATTTTGCCCATGAATCTGTATTTCTTTGATAAAAACCAAAGTATGATACTACCTTTAACAAGAGAGAAATGTATCTGTTTAGTTGAAATGGGGAGCAGAATGTCAATACATGTACTATCTACAATTAAATTGGTTGGAGCTGGATCAAACGAACAAGACTTTTTGTTTGAACAAACCATTTTCTTAACATCACATTCAGACAAAGATGAAAATACAGATGGCACCTGTCTGAGTTTGTTTTACAACAACCAACACTAAACATGGAATCTTTGAAACCTACTTTATTATAAATGCCATATTCAATTTTATTTATAAGGTATAGCTCCTCCCTGTATATACAGTATATCTCATGTAGGCCAAAAAATAACAAACCAAATTTGTATGTATCTTAAATAAAATCTTTCAAAATGTTTATGATAAAAATACATGTACATGTACAGTACTGTCATTAAATTCTTTGAATATTTTTTTAGGTTGTTTATCTCTAAGAAACAGTTCAAATTAGTACATGAATTACATGATTTAGGTCCTGCCCACATGCACATTTAAAAAACACCTACAGTGTATGGTGTTCCAGATGGGAAGAAACTGGACTTAAGCGAATGCAAGGAATAAATACATGTAAATTTGTATTGAAAAAAATAGACAAGGCCAGGTGCAGTCTTCCTGTGAGTGCTTCTTGCCAGTTTATTATTATTATTATTATTATTATTATTATTATTATTTATTTCTGATAATGACACCAAGGATTCCTCAAAAATGATCAAGGCACTGTAGCTCAAAAGCCTGATGAAACCTGTTATGGAAAGATGATGAGAAGAACATACAGTTTTAGAGGTGGGAGGAAAACCCCAGAGTAATATTCTGGGTAAAACCCACGGAATCAGGCAGGGACTGAAAACCCAATCCATTTGTGAACCGAGCCGGACTTGAACCCAGTCCACAGAGGTGAAAGGCGAGGAAAGAATCGCTACGCCAACCTGACTCCCTCTTGATGATTTCAGATTGATTAAAAAGTACTACATCCTCAGAGTGATTCCAGATATGCTTGTTCTCACATTTCAGCATTACTGATAAATGTTGATATTACAAACATCTTAAAAACACTTGCGATGTAGTGATAAATGAGTGGTTTCATGTTTTTGACTAGCAAACAAACAAAGGTAATTGACAATTTGTGACACTGCGGGATTGCAAGTATTCCAGAGGTCGGAGGTTCAAATCCCACTTAAGTCAATTTCCAATGTTCACCTTTAAATGACAATAGGAATTTGTTCAATCAAAAGATGAACGCCTCCATGAAGTATAAAGTTCAACTTAAGATTTATCTCAATAAGAATATTTTGGGAAATGCATGCAAAACCCATTAAAGAAATTTGGTGCTTGATGAATGCTACTTGATATGTGATCACTTCTAATCACGCATGATATGCAATTACATCAACTTTTATGTTGTATGAAGCACTGTTTAAGTACATGTACAGTACATTACATTAATAATAGTACTGTACAACTACATCAAAAACATATACATGTAAATGTATACAGTACAAGACTTAGTGTATCATTTAGTGTATAAATTTAAAAAAGAAAAAGATTTTTCAAGATTTATATTCCAATTTAAAAAATATTCATCTTCCAATAATGATATTTTAAGCAGCAGCTATTAAATTCATTTTTGTTTGCATGATCAAATTATTGTTTACCTTTCTACCGAGGTTCATATTAACAATTTAATGTTTTTAAAAAATTACAAATTTACTGTGGTAACACATCACTGAGAACTTGCATAATCCAGTTTAGTGGTGCACAACTGCACATCTGTCTTGGTCAGGTTTCTTAATGGAAAACTTGTATAAAAATTGTATTTTAAATTTGATTTTGGTGCAATTTCTTTTGCACAAAAACAGAAAAGATAACATATTTATGCTACCTTAATAATAACAACTACTGCTTTTTAATTTTATGGGTTATTGCATGCATCATTTTCAATTTACTGAATAAGTCAAGAGTGAGTTAAGAGAGTGAATCACTTTGGTACTTGAAACAGTGAAGTTCTCGTATCTTCAAATGCACAACTGCCACATGTATGCTTGCCTGGCTAGCATACCAATATGAAACTATCTATTCTTGTTTTTCTAAATTAATTATTTTTTTTATAGTGAATTTATTATAACTTGTTTCTAATGTGCTTTATTTTGATTACTATAATTAAAGAAGTATTAAGATGCAGATTTCTTAATAATGGTAGTATTTGAGGTATTAAAGGTATTATTACTATCAGCTGTACATTTCCCACAGAAACTGAATCTATATCTACCACCACTTGAAACAGTCAATTGCATAATTGCTATGAAACTGAATTATGATGAACTTATGATGAAGGCATTGAGTTGTTGGTGTAAACATTTTGCTTATTAAATATAATTGCAGTTTAGTTTCTGTTTTCAGTAAAAACAGTTTAATCCAACTTAATACAACTTAATACATATTATGGGAATCTCGGAGTGAAGTTGAAATACATTGTAAAATATTGGTTAATTGTAGACATATGTGGATTTATTGCTGATTGTTGTGAAGGCCACAAGGTTGAAACAAGGCACATGTACATTGGCAAACTGATACTAATCAGAGCAAATAATACTGAAATTTGTACCTAGATTTCATCACCTTCATATGTTTATTGGAGTGAAAAAATAAATGTCAAATGTTTCCAATGGAGGAAAAGTGAACACACTTGTTTAACAACTGTGTATAATAAAATTCTTATAATACAGAGAGTGTTAAAGGTAGTATCATACTTTGGTTTTTGTCAAAGAAATACAGATTCGTGGGTAAAAATATCAAGGAAGATACAGAAAAAGTAATCTGTGAAAATTTCAGTCCCATAACGTTTGCCCACTTTTTGAGAAAACAGCGAAAAACGGCCACAGTATTTCTTAAGTGTTTTCTCTTTTATTTTTGATCTTTTAAAAGATCAAAAAGATTTTCGGTCTTTGTTACACTAATATCTGTATAAATACACAATTTCAGCCGGAACATTTTTAATGGTATGTTTCTACCACCACCATCTTCATACCCTGTAAGTTATACGTAAATCTGTGAACATTTCTGTTTTGGTCTCTAATACCAAAGTATGATACAACCTTTAATAGTTATAAGTGTATAATGTAAATGACACAAGAATGAAGTATTTATTTCATCTTATGGTGCTCTTGTGGCAAAATACAATACGACAGTAAGGATGAGTCCGAAGACGAGAATAATGAGGATGAGGATGATGACATATCTCCATCGCCTTCTCATTTCATGTCGATGATTTGCAGCCTCAATGTCAGCCTTAGATTTGCCAGTTGGTGCATCTAATGCATACTGACTGGTTCCACCTCTTGCTGCAAGCTGATCTTTTGGTATGGTGTTCTGTATTGAAAGGAAATAAGTGTATCCATTAAACTGTTTATTTTACAACCAAAAAAATGCACTGCAGTGGAAACAAATTGACAAACTATACCTGTGGTACAGTATCTTGCTTTATTAGAAAAACTAAGATGTACAGTACAGTACATGTAGGTGTCTTTTAGATAATACGACAGTTTGAGATTTATAGGTAAATAATGAATTTTTTTCAACATTACTTTCTGGCCAATGCTTATGTGAACTTTCAAGAATTCATGTATATGCACATGGTAAACCATGAAAGTTTACATTCATTCAATGAATACATGACTGTACAGCAGTGTTGTATCCGAGTCCACAACCTCCGAGGCCAAGGCCGCGTGTCCGAGGCCGAGTTTCTTATGAGCAGCCGAGGCCAAGGCCGAGTCACACACAAGCATATCATTTCACTCCGCGAGAGACTGTTTGCTGGTCTAGACGCTGTACCTGAACTTCCTAATGCGGTTTATAACCACACTAGCTCTCAATTAATTACGTTGGATGCATTACAGGCTACACATTAATGTCACAATGTAGGTGAGCGCTATTCACGTGATGTTTTTAACTTTCTTTCTGTAAGTGTATTAAACGAAAAATTGAAAATTGTCCCCCTAAAATTTTGGGAAACACGTTTCAGTTTTAAATAAAAAATTTCTCGGCCTCGAGCCGAGTCATCATTCAAAATTCTTCGAGGCCGAGGCCAAGGCCGAGTCGCGGACCCACGAGGCCAAGTCCGAGGCCTCGAGTCATACAACACTGCTGTACAGTACTTAAAAAATTACATTACTGTACAAATTTATGTCTTGTCTTCCATTTAGGAGCAACATGTTCATGTACATAGACACATTTCCATTATCCGGTATGTTTTTTTTTTCATGAGAATCGATACAAATGTAGGATTGAGGCATTACCCGGTAATCTGGTAATAGCATTGCTACTGCTTGCCTGTCACTGTACTGTACTGTAAACAAAAGTGTCAAGAGACAATGACTCTCCTTTCTAGAGCCTCTCTTTGTACATGTACCTTTGGCTTGGAGTGGACAAAATAAAAAAAAGCAAAAGTGAGACACTTACTTGTTTCACTCTTGATGGCATAACTACACCGAAGGTGGTCTGTTCAAAGAATTTAAAAGGAAAAAAGAATGTAAGTCCTTTGCTCATATCGTTTTTGCTAGAATGTACAAATAATAGCCCATGGTGTGCAGGTTTATATGAGAAAACACTTCTGCAAAAGGCACAAAACACCTCTCACACATTTTACAATATTATCATCAAATAACCACAGGGGAAACTGACTGGATTAATTTTAAGTCATTGAAAAGTGAAAGGTACAGTAAGTTGCTGGCTAAATTCTCACTAAATTTTTCTTTGTTCACTTTTCAATGACATATTACAGCACTCAGAAAATACCCAAATGCCAATGGGAGACAGTCGATAGAGGGCAGCAAACAACCGGTCCCTAAAAACTTGTACGCGCTTTTAAGTAGGGCGATTGCCAAAAACTCTCCAAAAGACGCAGGAAAATGCTGTGAACATTAAATTCAGGACATTTACAATTAACTTTTAACTTAACATTGCCGCCCACCCCAATTTTAATGCCCGAAAACACAAAGTGAGGTGAAATTCTTATGTTTGGCGAGGAATAATGTGCTAGGTTTCACTTGCCAAAGTAAAACCTTTGTGCACAAAACAATATGATGTTTGACGTCGGCCACCATGATCGTTTGTAACTAGCCCTTTTGATGGCTAATCGCCACATATTCTGCATTTGTTTGTTCTGGGAAACATATGTCCCACTGCTACCACAACTGAGCACTGCTCAGTATGTACCCAGCATTTTCATGCGCTTATTTTACGCCGGTTGTGTTTACGACGAATATTTGCGCACAAAAGCAACACGACACACGTTTCCTGAGATCAGTGGAGGGCACCCTCTTGAGGTTTACAATGGTTAGTCAAAAGTCTCCCATTGGTCATTTTTTTGACAAACATATTGCAACTTTTTCTTTACAGACTTACCATGTTTACATGTACATTTGTGTAATCTTTTGAACTAAGACATTGTGCATTAAAAATTGTGCTGAGGTACATGTAGAATTTAATTGCAACAAGAATTGATCTAGTCTTGCAGTTCAGTATATAGACCAGTACATCCACGTTTACATCATGTACATGTATCTCCCTATACGTTTATCTACATGCAGTGATGATATACGGTGTTTTTGATAATTGTAAATTATTTTTTACAAAGTAAAGCACACTTCACTCACCAATTTTTTAATTCCATTCTTTCCCCCAGCTGCTCCATTCTGTTCATCTGACCGTTTCCCGAATCTGAAATTTTTGCTGTAGTTTATTTTAGGCTCCTGAGGCCTAACCTCTGATGGTTCATCCTCGTCATCATCAGTCACTTTCTTGGGTCTCTTGTACATGCCCTTTTTACTCTTTCCTGCTTTGATGACTTCATCTTGGCTGGTTTGACTAGAAGTGTCCCCTATTTTAGCTACCTGGGCCTGATCTGTAGAAACTTCCACGGTGCCATTCTGATCATACAAGGGGTTGAGTCGCAAAGAGCTACTGACTTGCGCCTGAGCTTCTGGATTGCTACCGAATACATTAGCCATCTTGACATTATCCACCTCATAATCACTTAAACGATTGAGTTTTATCCTCTGAAAACAAAAAGAAAGGATTTTCAAAGTATTCAATTATAAAGTAAAACAATTTTAATTTTGTCATTGGAGTTTTATTCTTATTGATATAATTTCTAATACAACTCTTTGCAATTGCATTATATTCTATTAAGATCTAATACATGTACATTACATGTCGTTTCAATGTAATCACTACCTCAGATTTACAGGTACATGTACTTCAATTCTATTACATTAGGGAGAGAGGGGGGGGAGGGGTGAAATGATAATGTAGATTTTGAGACACTGCTGTTGCACTACCAAGATGAAATAGCATTGAAGTGCCTAAACTTTAATGTTGTCACTGTCAATGAATCTGCCATCAAAACATTCCTTAGCCATTGCTTTTCAACAAGCAATAAAAGGAGTAAGTTCAAACTACATGTCATCAAACTTTGCTATACGTACTCAAGACATCAAAGTTAAGTTTGGAAAACAGTTTAGGCAGAATTAAGAAAATACATGTAGTTGTTCTGGAAAAAAGGTTGGCAGTCTGCCCCCACCCTACTGCTGGAGATGTTACTGCCTAGTCACTACATATGTTCAAATGTATGTCCTTAACCCCCGTCTCAGACAGGCAAGCCAGCGTCGTGCTGAACCAATTGAAAGGCAAGATTTGAATTAAGTACATACAACAATTAGGAGTGTCCGGGCGCACCTGATGCCTAAAGATTGACAGTCTGGGTTGTTTCAGATGTCACTCTTGTCATGAGCCAAACTCAATGCAAATGTATGTAAATGAAGGCAAATAAGCAGTGAACTGCAGTGATATCCCACAATGCATACATACAAGACTTTTTGGCATGGAAATAAGGACTAGATGTCTGCCTATCATATACATCATAGGGTGCACTTTTCAATAGGCCTTTTCAAAGGAATAAAAAAAAAAAATTAATGAATTTAAAGGCAAAGTCAAAGATGGGGTAGGCCTAATGGTAAAAAAACAAAAAATATGACAGCCACAATGCCAGTCATGATGATTGTGTATATACGATGACAACAATCAGGATCGAAGTACATTATGCTTAATGTCCATTTCCTCCTCGCAACAACTAAGTCGACAACGTACGGTCTAAAACGTAAATAACACTGCCCCAAAAGCCTTCTACAGAGCTGTTGCAGGCCGCATTGTTGTTTGTTTGTAGGTAGGCCTACTCCAATGTATTAAAAATGTACTCCAATGTATTAAAAATGTATTATTAATGATTAAAAATTAACTCTAATGTATTATGTCTGAAACCAAAATCTGAATTGGGTTGACCTAGGGTCGCTTCTAATCTATTTAGTTTGGCGCAACGCTAGCAAGCCTGTCTGAAAGGGGGTAAGATTTTTGTTAGACTCAATTTTTCTCTTCTTCCTATAGTTTCCAATTTTGCTGCAATTAACTGGAGCAAAGTATTCAAGTCAGAGTTGAGTCAAGTCACTAACTGAAGTGACTTGAGATCAAGTCATCTGTACTTACTTACAATGACTTGAGAGTTGAGACCAAATTTAATCTTGGAAAATGTGAATAAAGTAGATTTTAGTCCGATTCATTAACTCATCAATCATTAACTACTCCAATGATGGATAGGCTGGATTGGAAAGGCTGCACAGAACACAGTGAAAAACAAAATCTAATGCAGCAGATTTCCTACCATGATAGAGTGACACACCCACCTGTACAAAAAAAAAGACTCATTGTTACACGTACCTGTGTTTCAGCATCAGCTTGGTTTGTATCCTTTTCCTGTAAACAAAATTAAAATACATTTTGAAATGATGTAATTACTGTATATACATGTAAATACTGTTTACTCGGTACGTACAAGACACGTACATAAATGAAAACTGCACAATATTTACAACATGTACATTGTACGCATTGAACGGCTTGTGCATGCAATCTTTCAGTAGTTTCTGATGAACTAACCAGAAGTTATCAAGACAATATTGCATAATTAAAGGTAATAGTGCTGGGCTTTTTTATCCAGATAAACATGTAGGTTAACCGACCCGGATTTAATTAATTTTACTTACAAATTTTCACTAACCGTTAACCGAAACTGCAAGGGAAAAAACAGAGACCAACGTTTGGCTCATGGTCAACAACCCAAAAAGTGTAAACTGTGGAATTTCAGTCAGTTAATTATTTTGTCCATTTTGCCAAGTACAAACACGCTTTTCACAAACTGGATCTAAAAGAAACATTGCATGTACTGGATTTTAACGTTTGATCTTTAAAACAACATCATAAAAAAGCATTCCGAAAGTGACAATCACATTGAAGAAGACGTAGGGTCATTCCGTGTCAATTCAACACGCTTTGGAACCCGACTGACTCAGATTTCAATGAAATTTGGTATGCTTATTGGCCTCCATGAGAAACCCCCAGAACTGAAATTTTATGTAATTTGGTCCATAATTTTTTTGAGATACGGGTTAACAAACTTTTGACTAATTAGCACAATCTGTCGCATTCAAACAGCCATATCTCCAGAAGTAAAGAACCTACAGAAATAAATTTTACATCATTCTAAAGCTCTTATAATGGCCGTAAAAACCAAATTTTTTGCATGTACGACAAAACAATTACGTTAAAATTTGACATTTGACCTCGATTTTAAAAAATGCGTATTTTTCAAAATGCGTAATTTTTTTTTTAATTTTAGCTTGACATGTAAGTAACATCTCCAGAAAAATTTGGAGTGGGCGCTCATATGCTTATGGAGTTATGATAATTTAAACATCGGATTTCGAGGATAAAACCTATAAATATGCATTAACATGTGCACTGTACATATACTTATGTGCATGTAATCCATGTATAGTAATGCATGTGCACAAATATGAGGTATTTTGGCCTATCTAGCCCTTTTCAAGTCAGCATAACTACAAAACTGTACAAAAGCCAATCCTTAATCTTTTAGATGTTGCTCTGGGCCCTATATATTCGGGGGGGGGGGGTACTAGAAATATCAGCCAGGCATGTTAACTAACCTGGTCATCTCCATTCCATCAGAATTTTTGTTGTTGCAGATTTCATTTCTTTTGCAGACATCAAGTTAACATATCTGGTTTCTGTAACAGTTTCCACAATTATTACAATCCTGAGAGTATCTGTGTAACCTGAAGGAATTCACAGCTTAAAGTTTGCCATTATTAGCTGGAAGGAACAATCGCTAGTTTGCTTAAATACACGATTACACATTACATGATGCACTCTCAGAATAGTAACAATTGTGGAAACTTTAGTATTACAGAGACTAGACACATACAAGATGTCTGCAAAGGCAATGAACTTTGCAACAAAAGCTCTGATGGAATGGAGATGACTAGGTAAGGCCCTGTTTGTTTAATGCACAAGATCACGAATCCAGTGGATCCGGATCCCATTTTAGCGTACCCTGCATAGGACCTTGATCACCAAATCTGGGATCCTGTGCGTTAAACAAACAGGCCCCTTAGTTAACATGCTTGGCTGACAGGTACACTAGCCCCCCCCCCCCTCCCGGAAGATATAGAACCTAGTGTTTAGAATGCAGCAACATGTAAATGATTAAGGATGGTCTTTTGTACAGTTTTGTAGTTATGCTTACTTGAAAATGGCTAGAAAGGCCAAAAAACTTCATATTTTTGCACATGCATTTAATACTATACATGGATTACCTGTACATAAGTATATGTACATGTACAGTGCATATGTACCGGTAAATGCATATTTACAGCTTTTATCCTCGAAATCCGATGTTTAAATTATCATAACTCCAAAAGTATATGAGCGCCCACTCCAAATTTTTCTGGAGATGTTACTAACATGTCAAGCTAAAATAAAAAAAAAATTACGCATTTTGAAAAATAAGAATTTTTTAAAATCGAGGTCAAAGGTCAAATTTTAACGTAATTTTTTGTTCGGACATGAAACAATTTTGGTTTTATTTTACAAAATTACGGCCATTATAAGAGCTTTAGAATGAAGTAAGATTTATTTCTGTAGGTTTTGTACCTCTGGAGATATGGCTGTTTGAATGCGACAGATTGTGCTAATTAGTCAAAAGTTTGTTTACCCGTATCTCAAAAAGTAATGGACCAAATTACATAAAATTTCGGTTCTGGGGGTTTCTCATGGAGGCCAATAAGCATACCAAATTTCATTGAAATCTGAGTCGGTCGGGTTCCAAAGCGTGTTGAATTGACACGGAATGACCCCGACCATAAATCGCACTTGTCACGCATGTCGCATGTGGTTACATAGGTTAACTGTAAACCTGAATTTTTTTTTGCAATCAGTAACCGGATATGAAATTACCTGATTTTGCCCAGCACTACAAGGTGACACATATGAACTGTGTGTACCACTAGGTATATTTTGGTGTTGGTACATTTAATCACACCACCACTTGTTTATTTAATCTTGAATTAAGCAAGTAGGAAATTCCTAAATTACAAATATTGGGCAGACCCACCATTTTACATGTAATTACGACTTAATCCATCACCCCTGACTCAACTGCAACAACTACAGTAATGTACATGTTTTTGTACATTTTATCTTTCCAGAAATGCTGAAAGGGAAAAGTGAAAACAAACATAACGATCTCAAATAGTATTGAATATTGCAGGAAAATAGGTACTATTGCAAACTTTCATCCGAAGTGATTTTTGGACCAAATTTTGATTTGTTGTATCATAGAGCTAAGTACAGAACTGTTCCTCTCTCTATGGTCGTATCACGACCTATTTTTCATAGAAATGTTAATGGAAACTGTTCATGCTTTTGAAGGAAGTCCAAGATTTTTTTTCGTTCAGGATGACACTGAATTTTCAGTGTCATGTGCTAAAAGGAACAGCTTCATTCTGTCTGGATTAAATTTCGATTTTCATGGAAAATCCCATGTTCATTAATTTAAAAAATGCAATTCAATACACATGTATTAGAAATAATACAATTTCAAAATTTGACTGCACAGCTTTGAAACTCTAGTGCTAGGCCGTACTCTCAAAACTGGTGCAAATCCCGGCTTATTATTTTAAAAAAAAATTTTTTTAAATGTTGTTCTTACTTAAAGGTAGTATCATACTTTGGTAAGAAACCAAAACAGAAATGTTCACAGATTTACGTATAACTTACAGGGTATGAAGATTACTGTTAAAATGTTTCTGCCTGAAATTGTGTATTTATCCAGAAATTAGTCAAACAAAGACAAAAATACAAGAGAAAAGACTTCAGAAAAAACTGTGGCCGATTTTCACTGTTTTCTAAAAAAGTGGGCACCGCATGGGACTGAAATTTTCACAGATGACTGTTACTTGATATTTGTGCCCATGACAAAACCAAAGTATGATACTACCTTTAACTAACAAATTTTATTGCAAATTGATAATTTCTTTTGAGTCCTGCTTCTAAATGAAAACTGTATGAAAACAAATTTTCCATCTCAAATTAAAAAATTCACTTAGTCAAATGTTGGAATATTCCTAAATTAAAAAAAAAAAATCAAAAAAAAAATCAGATACTTTTTTCATGGCAAAAAGCTATTAAACAAAGGCCCTGAAATACTCTACAAACCACCAGAGACTCTCTGGTGATCAGTGAACATTGAAAATAAAGCATTTTCTGGAGCCCTCCATTGGGCCCCGGACCCCACACAATCGCTTCACAAACTGTACAGTATTGTACTGGAAAAGTTTTTTTTTCCAAACATACCATGAAAATTAATCTTTTATGTTTCTCCTATGATGCATGGTGTGTTATTTTCAGAAAATAGAAATACCTGTTATGCACGATTGTATATCAACTACACTTACACATGCATTAATTTTTGCTTTGAAGGGAGTGTACGCATACAGTATGCAGCCAATAGTTTGAACAGTGCAGTGTACAATATCTTATGACAACTTAGCCCCACTAGTGTGGCACAAATTTTCATCTCAAGCCGCTCCATCCTTAGCCACACGTCCAACTGCCTGATTTACGAGGGATATGTTCGGCTCTGGTGCGCACCCTCTTGTCATCACATTGCACACACTTTCTACATACACAAATGTTCCTTAGTGTCTCATCTTCCCAATGATATATTATTCAAATTCAATCTTGTCTTCCTTTTATTTTTCGGTCATTGTTACCTTTACACGTAATTTTCGCCCCGTAGTTCATGTATTTTGCAAAATTCAAAATGGCGCGGTCATGTAGCACCAGTGCGATAAAAACTCAATTTTTGTAGATGGAATATAACTTCAAACCAATGCAAATTCTTTTTTATTGATTGCAGTACTGTGTATTTATGTTCAATATTTTATAATTTTGGATAAGTTGCATGATGCCGAGTTGATGCCTTTTTCTAGTTGATGCAGAGTTGACTTTGATTAGTGTGACCCTCCTTTCCTATACCTTTACAGTTTTAGAAACCGCAAGTTGTCCTTTCCTTTATAGTTTTGGGAACCACTTGTCCAAAATAGGCAAAAAGGTAATTGTGGACAAGTGGTTCCTAAAACTATAGCAACAAGCAGATAATCAATTTAAACGTTTTCACTGAAATATTGGAGAATTTTCTTCAATCTAGTAGGGTTTTAAGGACTCAGGAACATTTACTGAAAGTGAAAGTCTAAAATATCTTTTGAGAGCAGGCAGTTCTTATAGGAAAGGAAAGCAATTTTTTATAGCCTGCAGGCTATAAAAAATTGCTTTCCTTTCCTATAAGTACTTTATAGTTTTAGGAACCATTTCATTTGTCCACAATTACCGATAATTTTTGTCAATGTTATAATACAACCGTGACCCCAGCCGAACGGATTTGGCCAGATAGATGGGAAGATTAGATAGATAGATAGATAAAAACTTTATTGTCCAACCAGGGGAAAATTAATTTGGCCTTTGACATAAAACATAAAAAAATACACACATTATCTAAAATACAATTAAAAGCCTATAAAAAACGCATTGGCTATCGTTACGGCAGCCGTAACGCATTTCCCAATGGCTATAGTTACGGCACTGCAACTGCGCACGGGCGATGGCTTCGAAGCTAGCGTGTTTTGTACACGTGTTGTGGGTACGGTACGCGTGGGATGCATGCACAGGACTTTTCATTACGTCGCGCGGACGAAGTTTGACGTGTAGCCAGAGAGACATGGTAAATTCTCTCGTTGTTGGGGCAGAATTTGCCTCTTTTGGGGAATTGTCATATATCCGTACATGTAGTTCCATTTATGTTTATTTCAACTAATAATCCGAGTCAATTTGTTTAAAAGAAAACATACATTGCAAAGAGTTATCATATCCGGTCATAGAGAACTTGTGTAAAAGTACAATGGGCACCGTATGGGACTGAGGTTTCACAGATGACTGTTGCTGTATCTTTCCTTGATTATTTTTCCCCATGAATCTGCATTAGTATTCGTCCATGCTACCCGGCCCATGGAAAAGACTTTCTTTCCTCCATGTTTTACCAAAAACACCCAAAACAAAACAAACAAATAGTCTAGGCATTGGTCTAACGTTAAACGGAAAAAGGAAAAATCAAATGAAAAGTTGAGAAGACAAATTACTCTGGTTCCTTTGCACAGTGCTACTGCCGTAACTTAACTATAGACGTTAAGGTTACGGCTATAACTCACGCCGTCATCGCGCGTGTGCAGTTGCAGTGCCATAACTATAGCCATTGGGAAATGCATTACGGCTGCTGTAACGATAGCCACTGCGTGGGGATTGTAGCTTTACGGGTCCTAAAACTATAAAGGAAAGGAAACTTCTTTTTGAAAAGTAACTTACCTACATATACTTTGTTGGTCTTCTCCTCTATATTACCAAGGTTAATTTTTTGGAAAGAGGGCAGGGCTTTGATTTTTGAAAAACGGTAACCAAGATTGTAACATTTCACCGCTGCACGGACGGCCGCACACGAGAATAGTCTGGTTTCCACTCTGACATTTTGAGGACTCTTGATATGTTGGGTCTGGGCACTAGACTAACCAGACCAGACAAAATGGCCTCACGCGATCAGACGGTCTGTTTTAAAGTTTACAAGAAGCGCGTAAGAAAATTGAATTTTAACCCTGAAATGTTTAACAAATTTCTTCAATCTAGGCTTTTAAGGACCCAGGAACATTTGCTGGAAGTCAAAAGTATCATTTTTGAGGAGTAGAAGTTAGTTCAGAGCCAAAAAAATCAATGTGTTTTGGGATCCCGTAAACCCACAATCGCCCACTGCGTATACAAAATCCACAAATTTACAAGTTAGCAATACATTCTAATGGCAGAAGGAACGAAAGATTGACTGAAGCGTTGAGTGCGAATTCTTTGTTACATGAGTCGGGTTCCTCTACTATTCATAAAAAATTTGGGTTTAGTGTCTTTTACGCCACCCATATTATTTTCAGTATTTATTTAGCTTCTTCTGTTCCAAAATGAGATTTGTTACTTAAAGCAAATTCATTCATGGGTCCTGTAAACCCTAAAATGAACATATTTCGGCAATATTTCAGTGAATAAAACCCAGTTTCTTCAGCAAATAAATACTGAAAATAATATGGGTGGCGTAAAAGACACTAATGCCACAATTGCCCACAAAGGCTGAGTGTAGAGGATGTAAATTGTGCAGTGATTTTGTGAATGACCAGTAAAAACGGTGGTCTGGTGGTCGTTTCCGGAACTCTTTCAACCAGCTGACAGCCCAATTCAAACACAAATTTTATGAAAAGATATTCTACAATCCAATTCTTACCGCGTTTGGAGTGTCAACAGACTGAACACTAGACTGTTTCTGATCCCTCTTTCTATATCTCCTCCCTCCACTTACAGCCGCCGATGTTTGGCTACTCTGGCCTTCGGAACTGCCTGTGTTGTCCGTGTTCGCCATATTTTTCTCAAACGTAGGCCTGAATTTGAACTTGTTTATGACGTTTTGATGCGATGGCCGGTGAATGTAAATGTCCCGAGATGCTTCTGCTGATATTTCGCGAGTCCTTCCGGTGGAATATACCAATTATACATATATTTGGTTGGTGAAAGGGCAGAGTTTCCACGTAAAACGAATTGTAAGAAGTATCATTGAAGGCTGAATGAGTTCACAGCAAATAGCTCTGCTAAACAATGACGAAACGTTCACCTACACTGTGTGAGCTTAGATGATGATGGCGGACAATCAATCCGAAATAAACAAATGAACGAATCTGGATAATATACACTCATTCCATTGCTGTACATCAAAAACATTGGGCGATTCACTGGAGTCTTCAGAGAACAAGGAAACCAATTTGTTGCGAAATGATGTGAAACAAATGCTGGCGAAGTACATCGGTGGGCCAACAAATATGGCGACTGATGGGGAAAATAGTTGTTCTACTACGCATCGTTCCGCTTGAACGGACAGAGTTTTTCCCAAACATTGCATTACCACCACACCCGTGCTTGTATGGTCTATTTCTACCTTCGTGGTACTCAATTCACCTGCTGCTCTACGCTTGTAAGTTGTATTCTTATGCTAATTTGATACTGCTATTATAATATTCTCCAGCCGGGGGCGGCAACAAAGGGAGTTCCTGGTGATGACGCATTTTGAAACCCAACATTTTTGTGATTTTTTTTTTCATTTTCGTCCATGTCCGAGTCCATGACGAACGGGTTCAGCTATGATTTTTCTTAGCTTCCACGAAAAAGAAATCGTGTTAAAGGTAATATCATTCTTTGGTTTTTATCAAAGAAATACAGATTCATGGACAAAAACATCAAGCCAGATACAGTTACAGTCATCTTTGAAAACTTCAGTCCCATATACGGTGCCTACTTTTTGAGAAAACAGTGAAAAACAGCCATAGTATTTCTTAAGTCTTTTATCTTTTATTTTTGATCTTTTGAAAGATCAAACTAAGATTTTCGGTCGTTATTTTACAATTTTTTGGATAAATACACCATTCCAGGCGGAACAATTTTAAAGGTATCTTTCTACCACCCGCCATTTCCATACCCTGTAATCTAAACGTGAATCTGTGAACATTTCTGTTTTGCTTTCTTACCAAAGTATGATACTATACCTTTAATGAACTTAAGTAGATTCTTTCGCCGGAGACGACTACTGTTGTGGCAATCTGCATGTGACATAACAAGGTTTTTCGTCGCGAAAAGTGGGGTGCTAAATTATGGGTATAAAATACCTCCTTCTTTAAATACATTTTTTTAGCATAAATAATGATAGACATGTTGAGTTTTATAACAATACAGATGTATTTTAACTTCATATGGGTTTTGATTAATATAGTAAACCTTTAAACGTGCATTCGATGTTCACAACATCTCGACCTCCTTACACCACATCCCCAACTGTGGTTTTCAAAAGAAAACTTCAAGTGACATTGAATCTAGAAAATTGTTCATTGTCCATCTTGTGCACGTTTCTCCTTATAAATGTCAGTTGCCGTTCTTGTCATGGCTCCATACGCTCCTGTAACTCCAAGTAAAGAGTTCAATGGTTCAATCATCCACCTTACAAAATAATTGTAGTCCCCCCATGTGCAATTTATACGGAAAAGTATAAGGGCCACCTGCAAAACAAAAATTTCGAGTTGCTATCTCGCCGCGGCGAGTTACTATCTCGCCGCGGCGAGTTAGTAACTCGCCGCGTCTGACCATAAAACAAACAATTTGATGAATGAAGAAAGAGAGACATCTCAAGAAGAACCAGGATGCGCTCCACAAGTTTTAAGAAGCTTTTATCAGTGTACATGTAGTGTATAGCGAGGTCAAAAAACTTGAAGAGGCATAGTGGTTAGTTCTAACTGAAAGTGGTTTATCAGGTGGTTGGGGTAGGGGTGGGGTGGGGTGGGGGTTTGTTGAGGAGGAAAGGGGGAGATGAATGATGGGGGAGGGAAAAGAAGAAAGGAAGACAGGGATTGATTAAAGAAAGATGGAAGTAAAGAAGGGAAGATGGATACCCAAGGTTTCGACCAAGAAAATTGACACTTTTCATCTTGCTCAGTCGGGATTCTGCTCACCCTTAATCTGTCTTTGGCAGCGCTATCAAGGGTGAAATGGCGAGATATAAACGCATTTTCAAACACGAAAGGGATTTTGTTACGAACTTTTACAAGAGCAACAGTAAAGTACACCAACCTCCGGGGACTCAACTATGAAGTTGAACCAAAGGGATCCTGTCATTTCTTTATATTAGAATATAAACCAGGATGACAGTTTTTTTCAATTGGTTGTTATGTGGACTAAAACACAATAAAAAATAACAACCATTATCTCGCATCTATGATTGGTCAAAACACAACAAAAATGCTAAAAGGTGACTGATGAAGTGCGGCATAATAACGGTCAGAAAATATGATTTGATCCCTCCATAAAACAAGGACAAATCCAAGGGATCAGCATATTATCAACGGAAAAATGTGTTCTTTGAAAGACTTTCTCCTTCCTTTTCTTGGTTTCCCTCTTGCTTGCATTTTGATTTGTTCAACCGATCTTTGTGCAATACAGCTAAACAGCCCACAAGCTGGATTTGTCTCTGTCTTTGCAAAATATATTATACTCTTATGTAGACGGTTGGTATGTCAAATTACCCTACTATTCCACTCTTCCTATTAAGTTCCGTTTGCTCTTCTCAGCCTGGACCCACCACAATCATGATGGTTTTGTCTGCCCACTGTTCCATCTGCCTACCTTCCACCTCTTGACCTCAAACTAACCAATACCTCCATTTTTCTTTCCCCATCCCTGTCTCACTTTCTTCTTTCCCTCTTTCTTCATTCATCTGCCCCTTTCCTCCTCAACAAACCCCACCCCACCCACCCCTACCCCAACCACCTGATAAACCACTTTCAGTTAGAACTATACACTATGCCTCTTCAAGTTTTTTGACCTCGCTATACACTACACTGATAAAAGCTTCTTAAGTATTTTGGAGCGCATCCCGGATATTCTAATTCTCTGTGCTACAAATAAGAAAAAACTGAGATGTATCTCTTTCTTTATTCATTTGTTTGTTTTAAGGTCAGACGATTGGGTCTTCTCTCTCTTGTTTTGCTGTCCACAGGCCGGCTATACATGTACGAATTTGCTGTTCCTTTTTACACACAAACAATTTATTGCTGTGTCAATCGCAATACCGGATACATGCAGATGGTATACTCAGGACAGTAACTCGCCGCGGCGAAATTAACTCGCCACGGCCAGATAGTAACTCGCCGCGGCGAGATAGTAACTCGCCGCGGCGAGATAGCAACTCGAAATTTTCTTTTTGCAGGTGGCCCTTATACTCTTCCGTAAATTTAGCAGATCAAACAAATTATGTTACATAGGCCTACACAATAAAAAAAAATCATCAAATAACCACAAGGGAAACTGACTGAATTTAAGGTCATTGAAAAGGGATCAAAGAAGTTGACTGGAGCGGGATTCGACTACCGGCGACCTCCTGAAAAAGTACCGTATGCAGGCGCTCTATATCCACCTAACCCCTACGTTGGTGGTGTCCCAAAATAGTCAATTATCTTTGGGACACCACCAATGATTAAGATTAAGATTTATATTCGCCGGTTGGAATCCCGCTCCAGTCAATTTTTCTTTGTTCACTTTTCAATGACAATAAAAAAATCCAATACTCTAATATTATGAATCACATAATTATAATCGATCACCTCAGTACTTTCAATCATATTTAACCTTCTGTTGGTACATTTTATACAATATAATTACTCATACATTCTAACTGTCCGATTGAACTATTGGTACTTATAATAAATGAGTATTTTGTTAATATCATTCAGCATTATACTTAATGATCATTCTTATTGAATGATCTTTTAAATTTAAAAGATAAAAAAGATTTTCGGTTTTACTAATTTCTGGATAAATACACCATACAGACGGAACAATTATAACGGTATGTTTCTACTCCACCATCTTCATACCCTGTAAGTTATACGTAAATCTGTGAACATTTCTGCTTTGGGTTCTTACCAAAGTTATGATAATACATGTACCTTTAATAGAACAAAACGTAACGAAATGTGTACATGTGTCTTAAAACCTATAAGTTTTTATGCACGCTAAGTTGCTCCGGGCTGAGGATTATAACATAATTTCTGTTGCTTCAGATTTAGAGTATTCCGCAGACTGAGGACTTCTTATTATTATTATTTAGAGATTCAGCCTTAGAAATATCTTGTGCTACCTTGGAATGTTTAGGACCTGGTGATCCGGATTGACCATTTTCTTTGCTTTTTACCAGATCATTTGCCTGTTTCTGTCCTGTTGGTTCTTGCGGAGAAAGTTCCGTAAGCGTTTGGACAGTTCCTTTATTTTCGTGTTCTTCAAGCTTCGTGTTTCCATTGATAGATATGTTGTTTTTATCTGTGTTTTTGTCTGGACACACCTGCTGGAGTATTTCTTCCTCAATGGTTGCATGCTCTTTGATCTTTCGCACTAGCTCCTCAAATTTGGCATCATGGAATTCTGCCTGTGTAGACTGGTTGGTGCAGTCGATGTATAGTAGGTTGCTAAAGGGCATGCTCATTGGACCCTCTGGAGGCCAAGACATTTCTTGCATTAATATGGGGATGATGGGTTTACCAAGAGCATCAGAAAGGCTTATCTCCCGACGGCAGTTTGCTGACAGAGCATACTTTGGCGTCACACTGGAAATCACTACCTACGTATGGAGAGAAAATCCCGATGGTTTTACCATGGTTTTACAAACGCGTATATCTACATTTAGTTTTTCCATGCGAAAAAAAGCATGCGAGGACTGGCACGGCACCACTTACTGTGAATGTATTACTTATAGACTTCCCTTATGTAATTAATATCAACTGTGCATGAAAAACATTTCAAAACAGGTTTGTAAACGTTAATGTCATTGTCATGGCCTGTCAATTAATGTGTATCCCAACACTGACCTTTGCACCCCTAATGCCTTTATCTATTTTGGAGTAGAGCGGATCTCCTCCGCCCATTTGTAGAATATCCAGCCAGCAATTAAACCCCAACGATGTCAGTTTATTGTACAGTTTCTTTATCACTGTCTGTTTTTCCCATTGGTACGAGATGAACACTTGGGGGACCACCTCCTGCACCTATTCCAATACACAAAAATAAATATAAACTGAATTACATTTCTCTTAATATTCACATATAAATCTACTGAATGATCATGGTTAGCCTACATCGCACACCATTAATAAAACCTTTGAATATGTACCTCCGTTGCACGTGTGTTATCGTGTTCAGGAGCGTCCGTTTGAACCTTCCCATCTGCTTTCTTTGCAACCTTTGGTACATCATCAATCTGAGGGATCCAGTCTCGATACTCTAAATCAAACAATATAATTAAAACTTTATTATCCGGGCCTTTTCCAAATTAAAATTTTCCTTTTCGAACCAGACTTCTTCATGACTAAATCTCACATAATAAAAAAAATGGATGTATGTGTTATATCAATGAATATATCCTGTCATATGCTACTGTTACTAAATCAGTCATTTATCCTAAATTGAGTCCTTCTATCATCAATGCAAAATTAATTATTACGTTTGTTTATTATCCATACAATATCTTCACTATATTTTCAAAATAGTAATTCATAATCTATGTAGTCAATTATATTACAAAAAAAACCTGAGATACAATAAATTTATATTATAAAATTGATATTGGACTTTTCGTACCGTCACTAATCATCTCCTGATCCGGAGCACAGTGATAATTAATCTGTGCCAGTAACTCAGCAAACTTGTTATCTTCCCAAAATTTGTCTCCTCTGATGTAGTCTTTGTCACTGAAGAACTGGATGTACAGAAGCTGAGCAAATAGCATACTCATGGAGCCTATTGGGGGCCAGGCTAACTTCTCTATCAGTAGAGGTATGATGGGTTTATTCAACAAGTTAGCTAAATTCACCTGATAGGAGACAAACACAAAATTCGGATTATGTACACTGTATGTAAATAATCATTTATAGCACTGGTACAGCCATGCCGTCTGACTGTTTGTCGGGTATTTGTTCTCCATTTTTGGGTGGGTTATTTCAAAAAACAATATCTGAAAATGTTCAGTGTTATAAATTCACTGTCAACGTGGGAGGATCGGTACATGCTTCCGAAATGAATCTTCTTCCACTGGCGAAAGATCATACGGTGCTGCATTTAGTGAGACATGCCAGGGGCCAATTTCATAAAACTGTTAAGCACAAAAATGTGTTAAGCATGACATTTCTGTCTTAATAAAAACAGGGTTAACAACAAAATGTCCACGTGTTGTGTATCACTCGTGATTGTTCTTTGGCTGTTGTTCGCTGACCATGAATATCAAACGGAATTTTCAATGGTGGTTTGTTTTATTTGGCGAGAAATTTTTGTGCTAAGCAAATTTTTGTGCTTAACAGTTTTATGAAATTGGCCCCTGGTGACCTCTGGTGCTATGCAGATAGTTAATCTGATGTCACTTGTGGTGCATTATAATCAAGATCTTGTTTTTTTAGAATGTAATAATTTCAAATTGATACCGTAGTAAACCGTAATGAAATATTTTGTTGCGTTCATATGACCTTTACGAAACTAGGCTTGAGGCTAGGCTTGGGACCTATTTCGCCATCGCCATGTGAGGCCCATAAACGAAACTAATGGATAGGACCACACGACGAAGCCAAAAAGCTCCAGCTTTATCATGTATCTCAAGCCCACATTTCATTTAGGACACAAAATGGCGGCAACAAATAAATCCCAAGCCTAGCCCCAAGCCTTATTTCGCGAAGGCCCATAGAATAAACCATGCAAGTGAGACCTGTTTCTGTAAAGGCATCTAAAGAAATATTGAGTGGTTTCTTACAAATATCATATGCATTTTGTCGGAGGTTCTTCATAAAAGAAAAGTATGAAATTAAAATAAACATTTGCGATTGTAGGTGAAATGTTTTCGACCTGTATTAACATGTTCAATTATATTTGGAATGAAAGACCGTTGCTTTAATGGTAATATCATACTTTGGTTTTGATCAAAGAAATAGAGATTCATGGGCACAAATTATCAAGACAGATACAGTAGTAGTCGTCTGTGAACATTTCAGTCCCATTCGGTGCCCAGTTTCAAAAGATTTCCGGTCGTTGTTTTACTCATTTCTGGATAAATAGGGCCTTCACCATTTTTAACGGTATGTTTCTATCACCTCCATCTTCATACCCTGTACGTTATACGTAAATCTGTGAACATTTCTGTTTTGGTTTCTTACCAAAGTATGATACTACCTTTAATGGTACTTCCAATCCATCATACCTCTTTGTTGCAATTTTCTGACATGGCGTACTTTTCAGTGCACATGCATAATACCACCTTTGTTGCCCTCATTCCGTCGTTGATTTTAGCATACAAACTGTCCCCTCCACCCATCTGACCGATGTCCATCCAGCATCTGAATCCTGCTTTCTCCAGGTGTTCTTTCACTACTTTCACCTGTGCTTGGTGGTCCCATTGGTAGCTAATAAATATCTTTGGCGGCTTCTGGGACAACTCAGTGGTGGCTTTCGGAACAACGGATTCTGTTATGCATAACGTTAATTTCTTCATTAATTTCATCACACAGATTACCGTGACTCATGTGACTGATGTCATAAAATATAGCAAGTTAATGTACAATTTTACTTGTGTGCATCTATACAAAAGACGATGCCTCATTATGCCTGGCATTTCTGCACCATGTTTGCGACGATAATGAATCGTTTTATAACCTAACACCAATTGACTGACATTTGGCATAGCATAACTGATTGGTTATTTATTTTAACTCCATACCAGCGGCTTCTAAAGATTCCTGTACGATTCCAGCAGCGTCAGCTCGCCCCATGTCCTCAAGTGCTGCCAAGACGGCATAGGTGGCATCACTGCTCTTATGAACGGTATACCATTCGGCCAGTATGGCCATTGTAGGGTCAGGAGAGAGCGCCCAGTTCCTTACATCCTCTGCTGTGAAGCCCAGACGAATAGCTAGATATCGCCAGTCTTGTTTATGCTCTGGGTTAAGTAGCTTAGAAACACTTTTGGACCACTTTGGGGCATTTGTTATAGTCTGAAAAATAATAAAGAATGCATTCCGAAAAGTAAAACCAATGCCATCTTAGATGCTGTTTATATTTCTTATTTTTGTTATTTTTAAATCTTATATTCTACTTATGCGTTTGATCGTTTGAGCGTGTGGTAGGCCTACTGAGAACATGTACTTTCAACGAGTAGTCTCGACAAGAGCCAGTCTGCCATGCATATAATCATGTAACTTCACGACACCTTCGATATCACGTGGATACTGATGGATAAAAACGGGTGGAGAAAATGTATTGGACAGTTAAGTTGTCATTCGCCGCATTTATGTTATGTTGTTCAAAATCACCGGCGTGGTCCATACAAACACACAACAAACAAACAGGTTGTTTAAATGTCGGCCCGTGCAGAGGCTTGCAAGGCAGGTCGCGTTAATTATGTCCTGATATGAGTTAATAATTATTTCAGTTAATTGTGAAACATGATACATTTTTGAGATAAAAAGAACTGTGACACAAATATTTAGCCTTCTAACCTTGTTGTCAATTTCGTCTACTTTTAACGCCATATCATCAACCCCCTCCTCCAGCTCATCAAGGCGTTCTCCTTGTTCGCCTACTTGGTTCTTGATATTCTGTAGTTCATAAGAATTTTCGGTCACGGTCTTGTCCAGCTGGTCTACGTTCTGCTCTGTTTCAGTCACTCTGTTGTTCAGGTTTTGAATTCCATCCTTTACTTGTTCTGAATCATCTGCAAGAGCTTCCAAACTGTGATAGGTAAATGGTATTATGTTAAAGTGAAATTCTGTAATGAATGACATTTCATTTTTTGCAGCGGCATGAAACATCAACGGGTCCATCTGTTGCTTTTGTCTGACACCACTTTATTGGTGTAGCAGAGCTCCTGCCCAAATCTATGTGTGTATAATATAGCCACAGATAACACAATGTCTATGGAAATGGCTTCAGTCAATGGAGTATTAGCGACCGAAGTTTGTGGTTCTCCCGAAGGAAGTCCTTGGTCAAGAATCTTGTTCACGTCAAGTCGCTCTCTGTTCTTAAAGACTTTAGAAAAAACAACATATGCCATGCAATTTAAAACAATAAAGAACTCTTTCAGTAATTTGTAGCACATTCATGTAACAAGGACGAAACCCAGAAACAAGGGCCCCATCCACTCTTAACACCCATGAGGACATATACTGATTGTTAAATTACCTACGGCCCTCCATGAAGTCAACCAAGCTCTGTACCAGGTCGGGTACGCCCATCTGTTGGCTGCTTTTCAGCGCCTCAATCTCAGACCTGAATGTTTTCAAGATCTCCACGTACTTTCTCCCGATTCGTTTCATCTCCATTAAGATGGTACTTATCCATATATCGTCTGTGGTTTTCAATTTCTCAGCTAGAATCCCAAGACATCTGTTTGCTTGTTCCTGTACAACACATATAGATATGATAAGAAATAGGTAGACACGCCTGCAAAACGGGCACAAACATCATATTTTCCATTGCTCTAATGTGAAAGTATAGTGTGGTTTCGTATAAAGTGCAAAATGCGGTGGTCACCACGACACATTACTTTACTCACAGTGTGAAATTAACTATGAATATCATGCGCAAGACGGCAAAGAATGGTGGCACAGGTGGAACATCGAACATCAGAAATATCTTCCCACATATTTGTGATGTTTGGTACATCGTACATCACAAATGCACAAATATCTGCGCAGTTTCGTTACGATGTTTGCACATGCATTATAAAGACGTATAACAATACATCGTACAACACAAATCTGCGCACATTTTTATTTGTGTGTTTTTATAGTGGCATGATTTTTTTTTTCTGGAAAATCTTTTCTTGCTTTTGTTTACGATAATTAGAAATCAAGTGAAATGTACAAAAAAGTTGTTAAAACAGCGGTCAACTGCCGCGAAAAGTGCAATAACGGTATGCACTTAGTGGTTGTGATTCACCCATAATGTCATATGTCATAAGGACACTATTACAACAGCCCTCCAATAATAATTAATGGATCAATAATGCTATAACACTGATTCCCCTATAGCACCGACTCAGGCCCGCTTCAAACGTCGAACTTCTGCCGTTCTAATGCAATACATTGTAGTCGACATAAAAGCGGCGGAAGTTCGGCAGTTGCTTCAAACGCCGGTTTTCTGTTAACCTTAATGCAAATTTCAACATGGCGGACCAAAAGAGAGTTATGATATTGCTATATTCTTCTGCGAGAAGGCGGCGCTCTCTCTTTTAAAATGGTATACGGCGTGGAACTCCGATTTGTACGAAAGCCCGTTAGTGCCACCAAGTATGTATATTGAAAAGTGAAGTATATGTTGAAAAAAGGTGAAGTATATGTTGAAAAAAGTAAAGTATATGTTGAAAAAACTAAAGTATATGTTGAAAAAAAGTGAAGTGTATATTGTGATGCAGGAGGTCTATATTTAGAACAGAAAGTCTGTGTGTTGTAATGGCGCGGGGCTATTTTTAGTAACAAGTCGTTTTTCGGAAGTATATGTTCAACCGAAAAAGTAAAGTATATGTTGAAAAAAGTAAAGTATATGTTGAAAAAAGTAAAGTATATAAATTAAAACTGTTTTTCGGAAGTATATATTTACAATGCGTTAACTCGTAATTACGAGATAATAAGTCGTAATTACGAGATAATAAGTCGAAATTACGAGATAATAAGTCGAAATTACGAGATAATAAGTCGAAATTACGAGATAATAAGTCGAAATTACGAGATAATAAGTCGTAATTACGAGATAATAAGTCGAAATTACGAGATAATAAGTCGAAATTACGAGATAATAAGTCGTAATTACGAGATAATAAGTCGAAATTACGAGATAATAAGTCGAAATTACGAGATAATAAGTCGAAATTACGAGTTAGTAAGTCGAAATTACGAGATAATAAGTCGAAATTACGAGATAATAAGTCGAAATTACGAGATAATAAGTCGTAATTACGAGATAATAAGTCGAAATTACGAGATAATAAGTCGAAATTACGAGATAATAAGTCGTAATTACGAGATAATAAGTCGAAATTACGAGATAATAAGTCGAAATTACGAGATAATAAGTCGAAATTACGAGATAATAAGTCGAAATTACGAGATAATAAGTAGAAATTACGAGATAATAAGTCGAAATTACGAGATAATAAGTCGAAATTACGAGATAATAAGTCGTAATTACGAGATAATAAGTCGAAATTACGAGATAATAAGTCGAAATTACGAGATAATAAGTCGTAATTACGAGATAATAAGTCGAAATTACGAGATAATAAGTCGAAATTACGAGATAGTAAGTCGAAATTACGAGTTAGTAAGTCGAAATTACGAGATAATAAGTCGAAATTACGAGATAATAAGTCGAAATTACGAGAAAATAAGTCGTAATTACGAGATAATAAGTCGAAATTACGAGATAATAAGTCGAAATTACGAGATAATAAGTCGTAATTACGAGATAATAAGTCGAAATTACGAGATAATAAGTCGAAATTACGAGATAATAAGTCGAAATTACGAGTTAGTAAGTCGAAATTACGAGATAATAAGTCGAAATTACGAGATAATAAGTCGAAATTACGAGACAATAAGTCGTAATTACGAGATAATAAGTCGAAATTACGAGATAATAAGTCGAAATTACGAGATAATAAGTCGTAATTACGAGATAATAAGTCGAAATTACGAGATAATAAGTCGAAATTACGAGATAATAAGTCGAAATTACGAGATAATAAGTCGAAATTAAGAGATAATAAGTAGAAATTACGAGATAATAAGTCGAAATTACGAGATAATAAGTCGAAATTACGAGATAAAAAGTCGTAATTACGAGATAATAAGTCGTAATTACGAGATAATAAGTCGAAATTACGAGATAATAAGTCGTAATTACGAGATAATAAGTCGAAATTACGAGATAATAAGTCGAAATTACGAGATAATAAGTCGTAATTACGAGATAATAAGTCGAAATTACGAGATAATAAGTCGAAATTACGAGATAATAAGTCGAAATTACGAGATAATAAGTAGAAATTACGAGATAATAAGTAGAAATTACGAGATAATAAGTCCGGGTTTGAGTATGAAAATACTGCCGACTGGGGGCGTTCTTTGGGGGTGCTAGTTTAACAATAATCAACATGTACGGCTCCTACGGGCAGAGAGTTTGCAGTCTCGGCATTCGGAGACGTAGACGAACGCACCGTGGCCATAGAGCTTAAAGATGTCATCAGCTTCCAATTCAGAGTACGGAGTGGTGATGACCTACCAATCGGCACTCGACTTGGATTTTGGAACGCCCGATCAATAAATGGAAAGACAGCCTGTATCTGTGACTTTATCATGGATAGCAAGCTTGATATCCTTGCCATAACGGAGTCATGGCTTATGGGTGACCAGAGGGATGATCTTGTTATTGCGGATCTGAAATGTTCTCTCCCGAACTTTAACTTTATCAATCGTCCCAGAAAGGAGGGAAGAGGAGGTGGGATCTACGTACTCTTCCGCTCCTCAGCTCATGTTTCAGTCAATGAATCGCATCAGTTTTCTACATTTGAGCTTCTAGACCTTACCATCAACCTTTCACATTCTTCTGTCCTGAGAATGTATGTTATCTACAGACCACCCCTTCAACTCGATATAATGCGACAAACAGTACATTTCTAAGTGAATTTTACTCACTTCTTGAGCAGGCAGCAGTTTCTCAAGTTATTCCACTGATTATTGGGGACTTCAACATGCACGTCAACGACACCAGAGACAGGATTGCCCAGACATTTCTGTCTTCATGTGAGGACCTTGGCTTTCAACAGCATGTCTATGGAGCAACCCATCGAGCCAAGCACACACTTGGTTTTTATTTTTAGTAGAAAAACTGATGACATCGTTACCAGCATCACACTTCTCTCCACGCTCCCATCTGATCACATTGCCGTGCTCTCGACTTTGGATCTAAAACCTCCTCAAAATCAAAAGGAACAAATAACAACTTGGAATTTTCGCAATCTTGACATTAATTATCTTAGGCAAGACATAGCAAATGCCTTTAATACTTCTGAACAGTCACCTTCTGCCTCAGATGCTGCTGCTAGATACGATACAATCATTACCGATCTCCTGGATAATCATGCCTCACTACAGGTGAAGACTATCACATTAAGACCTAATGCACCTTGGTACAAAGATGAACTTCGGGAGGCCAAAAGGCGCAGACGGCGTGCTGAGCGACGCATGCTTAAGACAGGTCTTCAGGTGCATTTTGACTTGTATCGTGAGGAATGGGACTCTTACAAGTCCACACATCTCCGGAACGAGATTGCTGGGTCCGACTCTAAACGGTTGTTCAATTTTGTCAGGAAACTTTCTTCACCACCTCAATCTGCTGTTCTTCCAGACCGTACATCTGACGGTAATCTTGCAAATGCCTTTTCAGATTTCTTCACCGGAAAGGTCAACCGAATCATGGCTTCGCTTCCCTCAGTGGATACAAACTGTCAGTCTGATATATCACAAACACAGACTGATTCTTATTTATCTGACGTCAGTATGTCTGAGTTCACTCCATTCTCGTGTACTCAAGTGGAGCAGCACATCACAAATCATGCAGTTTAGATCCTCTACCAACGTCGCTTTTGAAAGAGTGCCTTCAAGAACTGCTTGCACCCGTTACCAACATGATCAACTTGTCACTTTCTTCTGGCAGTGTCCCTGACATTTTCAAGACATCAATTATATTTCCACGACTTAAAAAATCGAACTTAGATAGGAATGAACTAGTGAACTACCCTCCTATTGCAAATCTGCCCTTCCTCGGTAAGGTCCTAGAAAAGATAGTTGCTTCTCAACTCAGAGAGCATCTTAATTTTCATAATCTGATTCCCGAAAATCAATCAGCATATCGTCATTTTCACTCGACGGAAACAGCACTCCTTAAAGTCCAGAATGTCCTTCTCCTAGCAATTGACAAAGGTGATGAGGGTATTCTTGTCCTCCTGGACTATTCAGCAGCCTTTGACACTTTAAACCACATAGTGCTCCTTAATCGCCTTCATCATGAGTATGGAATTGCCGATACAGTGATCAAATGGTTGACGTCATACCTACAGTCAAAGTTGGTGGAAGGTGCTGTTACTCAACAAATTCAGAATCACCTCAATCATTATTCACTTCTGCCACCCAATCAATCAGCATATAGACAGTACTATAGCACTGAAACAACACTGTTGAGGGTTAAGAGTGACTTGTTAATGGCCATGGACAGTCAGAAAGTAACTCTTTTATTGTTGCTAGACCTGAGCAGCGCATTTGATACGATCGATCACATCTGTCTGTTGAAAACGCTTAAGATCTGTTATGGCATTGATGGTGTTGCTCTCAGGTGGATTGAATCATACTTGGCAGACAGACATCAGAAGATTCAAATTGATGATGCTGTCTCTGACACTTTCTCGGTACCCTTTGGTGTCCCTCAAGGTTCACGACTGGGCCCTCTGTTATTTACCCTCTATACAGGCAATTTGATTATAAATGTTCAACAGAAATTTCCAGGAATAACTTGTCACTGCTACGCAGATGACACACAATTATACATGTCATTCCGACCTGATATATATGTTCAAAACCAAAACATCTTAAATTTAGAGGCTTGTGTTGACTATATTCGCATATGGATGTTACAGAATAACCTGAAATTAAATGACAGTAAAACTGAATTGTTGATTATTGGTACAACGAAACAGGTATCTAAACTTAACTTTGATAACCTTTCTGTTGGAGATTGTTTAATTAGACCATCCATCAATGCAAGAAATCTAGGAGTTCTTTTTGACACACATTTGACTATGGATGAACAAATTATAAATATATGCAAATCATCTTACTACTTGATCTATAATCTTAGACGTATCCGGAAATATTTTGACGAGGACAGTATGAAATCTATTGTTCATGCTTGTATTATGTGTAAATTAGATTAATGTAATGGTTTATTGTATGGACTTGCCGACTCTCAAATAGGACGACTACAGCGGGTCCGGAATACTTGTGCTAGGCTAATTAGTGGTCATTCTAAATTCTCCCAAATTACTCCTCTCTTGAGAGATCTTCATTGGTTGCCAGTACGACAAAGAATTTCATTTAAGATATTGCTTATTGTTTATAAAGCATTGATGGGTCTAGCTCCAAGCTATATTAATGAATTGTTAAATTTTAAATCATGTACACATTCTCATAACTTGCGTAGCTCACGAGATACATTATTGTTACAAGTACCATCATATAAAACAAAAGTAACTCTGGGCGATCGCTCATTTGTATGCGCAGCCCCTAAAATATGGAATAATTTACCATTAGTGATTCGTAAATCACCATCTGTATCTGTATTTAAATCTAAACTGAAGGCACATCTTTTCATTTAGTTTATTGAAGCATATCAGGAGCTCTTGCAGCGCAGAAGAATATATTTATATAGTTTCTGCGCTATATAAGTTTATATTTATTATTTACAGGACAGGAAACAGGTTATTGCTGTTGGTGACGCCAGATCTTCACCTACCACTCTTCATTTTGGTGTTCCATAGGGGTCTGTTATTGAACCTCTGCTCTTCCTCCTGTACACTGTAAAATCGATTTGCACCTCTTGCACATAAAATCCATCACCTTTTTGTCCCGAAAAAACTGTCACATGAGGTGCTTCATATTGAGCATGTGAGGCGCTTCAGGTGCTCAATATTCAGCACTTAACCGACACATATTACTGATTTTAATCCATCGCCAATTTGTCCCGAAAAAACTGGCACAGCAAGCACCTGAAGTGCTTCAACTGAAGGATCTGTGTCTTGCTGTGCACCTGAGCTGCAAGAAAGTCAAGATGGACACATCATTTCAAAGTAACAAGATATCTTTATTAAACAAACAGTTAAACAGTTCCAACAGTTCGATGTACACTGTCACTCTCAATATCTAGTAATTATACAACAGGTAATGTGATAAAGGCAGCCCTTTCAGTGCAAATTGTGTTTGTTTGGAAGGTTGGCTTGTAAAAAAAACACAAGTCAAATCAAACCAATCATCTTAAAATTTGTTTAAAAACTGATCACCTTCCAAAGCATCAACTTGATTTTCTACTGTAGCTTTTTCAATTTGTTTTATAATGATTTATCTGATGAAGTAGTTGTTAGTATTAAACAACTTGTTACTATGAAAGCTTCAGCCCATGAACGGATTCCTCTAGTTTGTCTTTACGTGCTACCTTAATTTTCTTCATTAATTTAAAGTGGAAGATAAAAAGGAAACCAGAAAATGATAATTAATACAATCTAATAATAATAAACCTATAAAATATGTAAGGGTTCGGTCTTAGATTGGACATCTCAATAGTCATTGTATACGCTTGCTTCTTCTGGCAATCTGTATTATAACTAGAGATGGAAGTATCCTTATTGTCTGTTTTTCATTTTAAGGAGGATCTTCACACTTTTGTAACTTGAATTTGTGTATGAGTGGGTTATAGATTTAATTACATCAAATGAACATCAATTAAATACAGTGTTAGGCCCAATGCTATACAAAGCAGTTAACATGCAATCAGTTCCATCCGAGTTCCATGACTGGCATACCATAGCTTGTCAGGTTGAGTGATGTTGGGTTGTTAGTATCCTCCACTGTCGCAATGAGAATCGGTGCCTTGGAAGACGTCTCTGGCTTGTCAAATACATTTGACGACTTCTTCATCTTCAAAGAGAAAAAAAAAATGATATAATGCAATGGGGAGATATTGCAAAGCTTAATAATGCTAAAGAAGAACTTCTTGATTTGGGATCTTTATCTGTTTATATCATGCAATACAGTAAGTTTCTGAATACTGAATTTTTTAGTTGTCTTTGGTGGGTGGTTTGCTTAAAATAACTTATAAGTTACCTCCAGTTGATCACACTTGCTTTAGAGTAGACGTTCTCTTGTTTAGTGCCACTTCATCTTCAACACTTCCAGCTCATCCTGTTTTCATACAAACAAAATACAATTCTATTCTAAAACATTCACCATTCATTTTTCACAAAAAAGTAGGTGGTAATGATGCCATTGAACTTAATAATATGGCTATATTCCTTCCTCCAGTGGTAGTAGTAGGCCTAGTTCATGCAGTATGAGAACCATGACCATGACTTGTAATTGTAACAAATACATTTGCCCTTTAAAGGGTTCCACTGTTCACATCAATGATGTCACATGTGTACATGTCTGGTTTGAAGAACTTTAATGTAAGGTTTGTACTGTAGGCCTAAGCCTACTTGAACTTGAAGTGTGTATAGCCTATATACGCCTACCAAATGCCCCCTAATCATGATTATTTATATCCCTACCGATGCATGGTACTGTACTTGGCCTGTAACATTACTCAGTAGGCTTTAGCCGTATTGTATTGGCCTAGGCTAGGCCTATTGATCATGCACGATGTTCACTCACAGTAAAACAGGGACTAAACCTAGCCCAAATAGGACCTGTAAAAGTAACATAAAAGGGGATAATGTTCCCTAACGGTACCTTTGAAATTGTCAATGTCCTCATCTACTTCCCCTGCTGCATGGCATCAATTCATTCTTCGTTGTCCATATGATGTAAATCCGTCGTTTTTGACCTTTTGTTTTGATTTCACCAATCGACGTTGACAGATACGCATGATGACAATGTACAAGCTGCAATGGCGTCTCTCTCACTTTACACTGTGCAGTGTTGTTGTATATAGTACGCAATGAAACTTGAAAACCCACAGCGTATAATGTATACGCGTACGTACAGTATGTGTACACAAAACACTCACCCACGACATAAAATTTACGCGCGAAGATAACGCGTATAATAATATGTGCTGATCTTGGATGTCTGCCAACAAAAGTCATAATTTGGAAACAAGTTCGCTGCGCACAGTTCAACTAATAATAACTATACGTACGCCGGACGAGTACGAATCACATTTAAAGTAATTTTAAGTACAGAACACGGGGAATAATAATAATTCACTAGTGATCAATAACTGATTGTCCGACCCAACTCAATTGTCGCTAGCGAAAGGGAAAAATCATCAATATTATTATTCGGAAAAATCTATGAGTTTCCAGTAATGATTTCAGGCACTGTTACCTTGGAAAAGATCTGATTTTCTGTTGCTTTATGTTGCATAATGTTTGATCAGGCTTGATGAATAATTGCATTTACTTCGGGGTGGGGGACGGTGGGGAGGGGGGGGGGGATTCAAACAACGTAAACAAAAAAGTCAAACAACCTCATGCTCATGCACCTGATGCGAAAGGGGTCCACAGTCATTACATCCCCAGTGACGGACGAGGTGCCGGAGTTTCTAGATTTCAGGACAATATTCCAGAGAATAACATTATATTAACGCCTCAGCCGTTTGAGGTGATGGAAAATAGATTTAACAAGCACTTCAGGAAATCATATATCGTAACAACCATCACATGAAGCACAAGCCAGCGCAATTTATATTGAATGTTGTTCATTTTTATCGCCTCAAGCGCCTTATGTGAAGAATTTTCAGCACCTCTTGCACCTGAAGAGAGACAGATTTTTACAGTGTATACAGGTCCTCTCTCCACAGTAATCAATGCTCATCAATCCATCAAATTTACCATGTATGCAGACGACACACAAATTTACATAACCATGCATCAAACCAATCAAAGTACTGCTCTTGACCAAATCTGCAATTGTTTAAAGGACATCAAGGAGTACTCACAATAGACTTTGCTTGAATGAATCAAAAACTGAAATTCTCCATGTATCCTCCAAATTCCGAAAAACATTACCGCTGCCAGACTACAACTTCAATGGAACTATTATCCAGTATTCAGATCATGTCGAAAATATTGGCGTGACATTTGATAAACACTTAACAATGACTCAACATAATTATAAAGAATGTTTGCCGGGCTGCATCTTGGGGACTTCATAAAATTGGCAAAATCGGGCGGTTTTTAGATAAATCATCAACAGAACGGCTTATTCACGCCTTCATATCATCACATCTTGATTATTGCAATTCTCTTTTAGCTGGACTCCCAATATCTCATACCACCCCACTACAACGAATCCAAAACTCTGCCGCAAGACTTGTCACCCTGTCCAGAAAAAAAGATCATATCACACCTGTTAATACTCCGCTCACTCCACTGGCTCCCTGTTCATCATCGAACCACATTTAAAGTTCTCCTCCTTACATACAAAGTTTTCCATCAAATCGCCCCCAATTATCTTAAAGAATTGATACCCTTACGTTCAACTTCATCGGTCAGGCAACTTCGTTCTACACATCCCCTTACACTATCTCAAGGACCCCGTACTAACACAAAATATGGTGACAGAGCATTTTCCTTAATTTCCCCTAAGCTTTGGAATAAATTACCATTAGAAATAAGAAACGCCCCATCTGTTGATATTTTTAAATCCCTATTGAAAACACACTTTTTTAATAAACCTTGATCACCATTCATTATCTGGTCAGCGCTTAGAAACGCCTGTATTAAGCGCTATATAAATGTTTATTATTATTATTATTATTAGTAGCAGCAAAGTGAAAAACTAACAACGACATGTACGTGTACATAAAAATATAGCTGGCCCACACTGCAGCGACCGTGTAATTGTCGTTTGCTTATCAAAATGGTGTTATTAGTGAATAATATAGCGAGAATTTCATCATAATTTAGGCCCAAATTAAAGTACAATTTAATTAAATGTTTCCGTTCGGTACGCGTCATGACAGTGCGAAATTGCTACTGATACATAAGCCCGCCCTCCTTCAATCGATCGTTTATGTATCCGTCCGTCGGCAATGCCCCATCTTCAAGTTGACATGAATTATCTCGTAATTTCGACTTATTATCTTGTAATTTCGACTTATTATCTCGTAATTTCGACTTATTATCTCGTAATTTCGACTTATTATCTCGTAATTTCGACTTATTATCTCGTAATTTCGACTTATTAACTCGTAATTTCGACTTATTATCTCGTAATTTCGACTTATTATCTCGTAATTTCGACTTATTATCTCGTAATTTCGACTTATTATCTCGTAATTTCGACTTATTATCTCGTAATTACGACTTATTATCTCGTAATTTCGACTTATTATCTCGTAATTACGACTTATTATCTCGTAATTTCGACTTATTATCTCGTAATTACGACTTATTATCTCGTAATTTCGACTTATTATCTCGTAATTTCGACTTATTATCTCGTAATTACGACTTATTATCTCGTAATTTCGACTTATTATCTCGTAATTACGACTTATTATCTCGTAATTTCGACTTATTATCTCGTAATTACGACTTATTATCTCGTAATTTCGACTTATTATCTCGTAATTACGACTTATTATCTCGTAATTTCGACTTATTATCTCGTAATTTCGACTTATTATCTCGTAATTTCGACTTATTATCTCGTAATTTCGACTTATTATCTCGTAATTTCGACTTATTATTTCGTAATTACGACTTATTATCTCGTAATTTCGACTTATTATCTCGTAATTTCGACTTATTATCTCGTAATTTCGACTTATTATCTCGTAATTACGACTTATTATCTCGTAATTACGAGTTAACGCATTGTAAATATATACTTCCGAAAAACAGTTTTAATTTATATACTTTACTTTTTTCAACATATACTTTACTTTTTTCAACATATACTTTACTTTTTCGGTTGAACATATACTTCCGAAAAACGACTTGTTACTAAAAATAGCCCCGCGCCATTACAACACACAGACTTTCTGTTCTAAATATAGACCTCCTGCATCACAATATACACTTCACTTTTTTTTCAACATATACTTTAGTTTTTTCAACATATACTTTACTTTTTTCAACATATACTTCACTTTTTTCAACATATACTTCACTTTTTTTCAACATATACTTCACTTTTCAATATACATACTTGGTGGCACTAACGGGCTTTCGTAGATTTGGGACGTTTCAATTGAATTAGACACGGCAAAAAATCGACGTTTCAAGCCGTGCCGCTCTTCTGCCGTTAAAAGCGGAGAAGCCCTGTCGATCTTTCAGCAGAAATCCGGCACTTGCTTCAAACGTCGAATTTCTGCCGTGTCTAATTCAAACTTGGGCCAATATTTGAATTAGACACGGCAGAAGTTCGACGTTTGAAACTCCCTGACTCGAGCTGGCAGATGGACGGACTTATAATAATGCCATATACTTCTCGTGCATGCAAACACACCCGAAACTTGCACTCTTCACAAAAGAACTATTAGTTAAATGATTACCAGGTATAGTATACTATGACCAAGCTATCATGGACACTTCCTTTTAAGAAGCTAAAGAATACAGGAAGGAAGGCTCGGAGGAAAGTTTATTTTTTTCTGGCTGAGAAATTCGTTCCTCAAAACTGCGATTGTTGGTCAACCCCGGATTTACATCAATAATATATCAATATGCATCGACCGAGCTCAGACATTGAAGGTACTGCATGCCAGACGGGAATTGCAACTGTAAACCTTAGAAGTACATGTAGTACACATGTACAAGTAAGTGAGAGTCGAGAGGACGACTCACAAGTGGTGTTCACCAAGATGGATGTTCAAGTGATACTTTATATAAACGTGGAATGGGTTTTGCTTCCAACAGGATGTTTATATACTTCAGTGTGCCCCCCCAAAAAAAAAAAAACAACAACAACAACAACAACCCGATACCCATTTAAAAAAAATTATGTAAAGTGTATGTCAGTTTCAGCTATTTGAATTTCAGTCTATTGCATTCACTATCTCACTAGGCAAATTCTGACCAAATTTCAATGCCATCTATTCATGCATCACCGAGCAATTACTGATTGTCTTGAAAAGTCCATTTTGCTACCATTACAAATGAGTGACAGTTGTGGTCATCTTAGTGGTGATCTGTGTGTAGTGTAGGTGGGCGGCCATATTAAGAGGAGATTTACAGACCACAACTAAGTATGTTAAGATGACAACCATTGTCACTAAATTGTAATGGCAGGAAATTGACCTTTCCAGACAATCAGTAATTACTCGGTGATGTATGAATGGATTGCATTGACATTTCGTCAGAACATGGCCTTGGAGATATTGAATGCAATATAGACTAAATATGAAATAGCTGAAAACATAAAATTTCTTGTCATAATTTTGTTAAATGGGTATCTTTTTTTTTTTTTTGGGGGGGGGGACACATTGTATAATATTGATAATAATAATTACTTATAACATTTATATTGCACAAAATGCATAAAATGTTCAAATGCGCAAAACACTATTACTACTAAAGTAAAAAACACACCTTAAAGGTAGAATCATACTTTGGTTTTTGTCAAAGAAGTACAGATTCATGGGCAAAAATATCAAGGAAGATAGAGTAACAGTCATCTGTGAAAATTTCAATTCCATACGGTGCCCACTTTTTGAAAAAATCGTGAAAAACGGCCACAGTATTTCTTAAGTCTTTTCTCTTTTATTTTTGATCTTTTAAAAGATCAAACAGATTTTCGGTCGTTGTTTTACTCATTTCTGGATACATACACCATTTCAGGCGGAAACATTTTAACGGTAGGTTTCTACCACCACCATCTTCATACCCTGTAAGTTCTACGGAAATCTGTGAACATTTCTGTTTTGGTGTCTTACCAAAGTATGCTACTACCTTTAAGAATAAGTTTACGCTCTATCGCACTCTAAACGGTGGGTGTACGTCCCCTCTTCGTATAATTATACCCTTTTCACGGTGCATCCATCCTACATTCGAAACAGTGCTAGTGTAATCAAACAGTAAAAACACGAAAATATCCATATTTGGGGGACATGCGTACCGGCTGATGTGGGTGGAGGATTCCATTACTCTTTGATACTATAAGACCGCAGAAAGTGCGTTGGTCTTACATGGAATTGCATCTGATGAAGTAGTTGTTGCTACGAAAGCTCATGCTCTTTTTAAACTCTAGTTAGTCAATATAGTGCTACTTGTATTTTTGTATTTTATATGGAATTACCCATAATTATGGAAGCGATTTTAATCACACACACATTTGCTCACCCCCATTACACTTGCCGTCGAAGAAACTGCTCTACCTTTAATTAAAAAAGAATAAAAACAAATGGGAATGACTGGTTTTACTATGTGACTGTTGGCCTATTTACCTGGTTGATCAATCCGACGCTTCCAACAATCTTAGCGACTGCATGAATGGTATATGGCGTTTGCTTTGCCACTGTCATCAGAGTGTCCACCTTGTCAATAAACACGTCTGCGTTATAAACCGAGACACTTGCCAAGACCATGACAACTTGGTTGCACAACTGACCATCAGTGACATCATCCATCATCAGGTCCACGTGAGGAACGAGTATCTACACAAGTTTAATACAAGTTGCAAAGGTTTCAAAGAAACTTAAATTTAATTTAAAGGCCCTAATGTGAAGTCATTATTTCGGTTGGTGAGTAGTTTGAAGCATGCAGTTATAATTAATCACATTTATCAAATACACATGTATATATTCAATACCTTAGGGTTATCCTTGGCAACTTCAGTCCATAGCATGTAGATGTAGGTTTTATTCGTTTGCCCCATGTCTTCCATTGCTTCAACTATTAGGTCAAATCTGTTGAGTATTTTCTCAGGACTAACGCCGTACAACGGTTTCAAAACCACTGAAACAAAAATGTTAATGTGTTGTTTGTTATACACTGCATTTAATGAATCGAGCAGTGGTATCGAGTGTGGTATTGAAATGCGCCGATTTAATCATATGAGCTGATACATCTTATTCTGAAAAGGAAGAATTTTTTTTTTGTGAATACGATAAAAACACAATGTGATGTACACTCATAAACGCACCATTCTTTCGAACAAATACCACGCCATGTATACTCGGCACACCCCGCCAGATTCATGTACATGTACATTGATGAAGCTGCTAATGATTAAAATAAAAGCTCCATATAATTAAACAAATGTATTCTCCACAATATTGATACTTAGCAATGATTGTTTTTATTTTAGAAAAATCCTGGTAGGACCGAAACGTCAGGCCCTCTTAACTCCAAGCATTATATTTTAGGTCATTGGCTGATTAGCAGTTTTCAGCAGTTTATTATAATGTTCTTGTATATTTTCTATATAGGCCTAGTTTAAATGTATGCAGGGACAGAGGTCAGCAAAACCTCTAAAATCTTTGAATTACAAACACAGAAATATTTCAATCATTGAGCCCTTTTAGAACTTACATCCAAGCATATCACTTTTCCCATCGAGAAAAACGTCTATGACATCCTCAGCACACGGAGCAAGAAGATCCACTTGCTGGTAGAAGCTAACAATGCTGCTCGAGGCAATTGTTACTAGGTTTTCATTATCACCTTTCAGGATTTTGATTATTCCCGGTACAAAGTCTTTGATAAGTCGCTTGTTGCCACAGTGCTGTCGTGGGAGAGAACAGATATCAATATATATGGTATTTTAAATAATAAATATGTCATTGAAAGGTGAACAAAGACAAATTGACTGAAGCGGGATTCGAACCGGCGACCTCCTGAATACCGTACATAAGGTCGCAGGTTCGAGTCCCGCTCCAGTCAACTTTTCTTTGTTCACCTTTCAATGACTTCAAAATTCAGTCAGTTTCCCTTGTGGTTATTTGATGAGTATATATACATGTAAATGAAATATAATATTTAAGACGTTATAAACGAAAATTGCATGCAATTTTGCAGAGGACCGGGTATAATTCCACTTATGGTCACTGTGAAATTTGAGTTGGTGATACAGTAACTTTTAAATTGTTTTAAAAAGGAATTTTGCGTTTACAATCTAGTTTAATGCCAATACCATTTTAAAAATATTATTTTGCTTACCTTCATAACAAATTCAGTGCAAATGGTTTGTGCTATCAAGCCCCACCCAGTGTACGGTTGACCATCGAGTTCATGTGTTAAAATATACTGGAAGATCTGGCCAACCTCCTTGCTGTACTTAGATGGCGACCTACGATCAGATTATTGGATTGAATTAGCTTTTGGGGGTTCGAAACTCTTGAAAACGTCTAATACAAAAAATATTGGCATACCAATCCCAATCCAAAGGCAAACGAAGCTAGGTTTTCCACGGCTCCAGTTCTCATCTTGAAAGACACGATATGCATTCGCTCAACCACAAAGCTTTGAGTCAACTGCTGTCCCTGTACTTCCCCTTTCTTTTCCGGTGGGGCTGTCGACACAAATTACATTGGTGTTAGGGGATGTCGACACAAATTCGGGGTGGTATACGCCTTGAAAACCCTCCCCCTTCCATAACCAGTGTATGGTTTGTTTCATCCATGCGGACAGAGTAGGCTTCGCGGTTATTTGCAAAAAGACGCATTATATTAATGCGATTTGAATCGCGCTTCAAATCGCGATTATTTGTGTCCGTACACAAAATAATCGCGCTTCTTTGGTGTGTGTGAACGCACCTGATGGACTTGTGGATACATGCAAAAGGAGCTGCGTAGATCACGGGGGGCTAGGGGGGCTGCAACCCCCAGGTTTTCACTTTTTATATATAAAAAAACCCCGATTTTGTGCACAAACGTATAATAATACTGCCCAGCTATACAAGATCAACCCCCACAGGTCTGAGGACGTGTCTACACTACTGGAAGCAATGGTCTAGGGGAATACTAATATAGGTCAGTGGACACACATCTTCAGATGCAAAAAGGAGCGGCAGTTACATGGATCCAAAACATATCACATACATCGCATACCCTGCATTAGAGAGTGATGACTGAATGGTTTCATTAATGAACGCAGTCTTCTCATCTGAAATGGATTCTAAATCCAAGTCTGCTGTCGTCATCCACACGTGTATTGCTTTAAACAAATTTGGAAGCGTCCCATCAGTTCCCTACAAAAAGAAACGAAGTTAAGAATTATATGTTTATCATTATTACTGTCCCCATTCTTCCACTAAAGGGCTACTAATGTGTTGACGTCTTGTTTTCGACTCCCCTCCCCCCGCTCCGAGCCACTGCTCTACCATGATTTCAAACAAGCCGGCGATATTTGCACGAGTTCATTAAGACAGTCGAGATACACATGATATTTCTTGATTTTATAGCCTGAAATGACAAAAATGTACAAGCAGGTAGATCTCTTATGTGACATCGACAGTGTGTGGTTCTGAGAAGAACCGGTGGTTTTATCTGGACGTTCCGAACAGTTCCCTCTGTTCGTCTTCATGAGAGTGACTGGTTGCCTGACTTGGAGGACGCTGGTTTTAAGGGCCAAGAATGCACTGGAGTTGAACAACTAGTTAGGGTTGGATCCTCCTGGACTGATCAATGGCTAAGTACGTGCACTGAAGCATGACAGTGATAACTAGGAGTGGTGGGGGCGGAGCCAAGCAGTGGGTATAGGTGGGTGGCCCATTTGTTCGTGGTAGTATAGGGTGCCATAATGCTATACCGGTTCTTCTCAGAACCATACGCTCTCATGAAAGAGATTACATGGTGTCACCGCAGACTTACCTTATTTTACTTCTTCAACCATGCACATAGTACATGTAGCTTCAGGTCTTATGTATAAAAGTTAATTACAATCATGATATAACCACATTGAAAGTATGTTACGAAAAGGTTTGCCCAGTTTTCATACTCTCTTGATGGGTAACATACATTTCGATTAAACGAATATGAGGAAGTAAATGTCAGCTTACATCCCAGCTTATCCCATGGCAAGAGCTCGAGACGAAGTGATGTCCAATGACTACTTGAAGGTCGTTGGGTGACTTAAATAGCACGACCAGCAGCTCCACCACACATTTGTTAAGCTTCTTTAATATTTTGTCGCGGCTAAAGTGAAGGGAAAATGGTTCATAATGAGAAATATAAGTAAATGAGAATAAACCGTCTTTATATAGCGCATATCACAATCAACGTAGGACGTTTCTATGCGCGTATTACTATTATCCCTGGTCATTGGGCTACAATTATTATACATTCCTGTGACAATCTCAACTCACAGGAGAGTATACAGCCCTGGCTGCCGTATTCAGCGCACAGAGGCTAATCAAACCACAAAGCCATTTCTACCATCACAGGTGAAGAGGAACAATATGTGACAAAGCGTCTTGCCCAAGGACGCAAGCACCATTAACCCATGGCTGGATTCGAACCCACAATCTGTAGATTGACCACAATACTTTGAGTTCAACACGCCAGACCGCTAGGCCACAGCGAAATGGGTCAAGTCGTACCCAAGTTAACTCGTACCCAAGTCAACTCGTACCCCAAAAATGACACCCAAGTCAACTCGTACCCAAGTCATCTCGTACCCAAGTTAACTCGTACCCAATACCCGAGACAAGTCGTACCCCATTATTGCACAAGGCATGCGGCTGCCGCCAACAGACTTCGAAGCTGTCATACTACGTACTTGTATTAAATTGACATCTATGTAAAGGTTGAATTAAGATGAATATATAAAACTACAACTCTTGAACTAGGCTTACTGTCTGTTTGTTTTAATTTTGCTGTGTTTTAATAGTTTGTTAATTTTGATACGGACGGTGAGGGGTGGGGTGTTGTTCAATTGATTTTGAAATAGGAATTTTTTGGAGGCGGATAAATAATAATTTTGAAGTTAATGTGATTTGTTCGATTAAAAGAGACATTAAAATACGATAACTAAAATGTCACAGTCTACACGAACGGGATTTTATTCACAATAGGGGTACGAGTTGACTTGGGTACGAGTTGACTTGGGTACATACATGTATGGTATTTGACAAGTTGCCTGGTGCATGTAATTTGTATTCCATCGTAGAGTTTTGGAGCAGTCGGTGTAAGCTATAAAATGACAAATGATAAAACGACGTCTAAAACGGTCTTTGAGATTGGCACTCGCCTCTAGAAGTGAACTTATCGTGACATTTTATTCGGGCAAGATAACTTAGTGAAACTAGAAAGTCGACTCGTCAGGATACCTTACCGTATACTCTGCAAAGATAACTCACTATAACTGAAATGTATTATTAGAATAAGTCAATAAGACGACTTATCAAGTGGTCTTCACGAGTTAAATCATCAAAACAATCTTAGTTTCGGAACGTCGTCTTGGCGAGAAGAGCTATTTCATTTTCACTAAGTCGTCTCGTTGAGATAATTAGAGACAAGACGCCTTTTACCAAATTGACTTGCAAGATAAATATTATGGATATCTGGATAAGAGTAATGGCAATCATGGAGCTTCGTTTTTAGTACGTTTGTATATGTTAAGATGCTCTAGGCACAACAACTGTATGACAATTCAATTCAGTGCGTGCTCATTCGGCAGGGATATTCGCTATAATTACTGCGTAGCCTCTAAAAATATATTAGTTATTTACATTTTCCTAGTAAATCTTGAGTTGTGGAAGGTTGTGTACAGTGCAATTAACTAGTGTGGATTATTCACTGTGATATTTGATCTCATATTATTTATTAAGCTTCGTTTCGGCACGAAGTATCAGGCGGGCATCATTCTCGATTGCTAATTTAAGTTACACCGTTCTTAATGGTTTTGAATAACACAAGTGTAAAAACCATGATCTCAATGTTTCTTTGTAGCGTTGACCAAGGATGTAAAACTTTTCCCGGCAAGCGATCAGGGCACTCACCGCAGCCTCCCCGGCGTACGTACTGTGCCACCTGTGTAGTACTTACCATACGTACACAATGCACACGCGGGATGTCCGCACTGTACATACAATTTACAGTACATGTACTGTACACTGGGCGTACGATATGTGCGTGCGGATGGCGCCGCTTGCTGCTTGACGAGAAAAAGCTTCACAGCCTTGGTCAAGGCTAAATGTTTCTTTGTCCTTTGTTTCTTACCTGAAGCCTTCAAGCATTGCTTCTATACAGCTCGATATTGCCTTGCCCATCTCAGTTTGACTGGGCTCAAGATCCTTGCCCCACCAATCGTCTTTTTTGTTCCTGACAAGTTCTACTGGAACTTCGAATGTTTTGATCAGTTTTTCTGCCACTGTGACGTGTTTCTAATGAACGTAAGTGGAGAGGTGGTTTCAATTAAATTCAAAATACGAACTGAAACCCGTTATTTCCTTCATTTTTGAAAGCAGTGACAACATGCCCGTTAACAATTTAACATACCATCATACCGGTTTAATAGACTTTAAATAACTGTACAAACAGAAGAGGAGAGAAGAGAAGAGAAGGGAAAGAACAGAACTGACTACATAACAGAACATTATTATTTCAAAGGAAGCACAAGGCAACAAGCAATTTGAAACTTGCGATCTCGGGGTTTTCGTATACCAACAGAGTCATGGGCATCTTTGATGGCGAATATTCCCAAATCGTACATTGAGATCTGGCAACATAAGCAACTTGTTATAAAATATGATGCGCGGATTGCTCTAACATGAAGCGGCTTCTGCTTGTACATACTGTATGACAACATTCATGTGAACCGTTTGTTCGCTCTAGTTTTCTTTTGTTTTATTTCTAAGCGCACAAAACAATAACTCAAATAAAGACGCTGCTCCCCAAATGCCGCTTCATTCAGCTTACCTTATTCTTTAAACTGACTTCAAATCAATTGATTAAAGGTTTACTGTAATCAAAACACATATGAAGTTAAATACATCTGTATTGTTATATTGAACTCAACCTGTCTATCATTGTTTGTGCTAAAAAAATATTGTATATAGAAAACGGATTGATTTTAGGCCCATAATTTAGCACCCCACTTTTCGCGATTACAGTAAATTTTGATTACAATAAACCTTTCAACTGTCACATCAAATACAAGGATCAACAATAATTTTATACCAAACAAAACAGTAATGACTATTTACACGGCACAAATACCTTCCAGTTTATGATCTGTTTATCATTGAACATGACCTTGGCCAGCTCGTAGTACTTGGTAGCTCTTTTCTCAAGACATGCCTGGCACAAGTCTAGCATCTGCTCCTCGTATTTGTTATCCCTAAATATTAAGGGCAGAGAAAACTGTCGTATTCAAACACTATACATTTTGGACGAATAACTGTGTTGAAAGAGGTATACCGTCAGTGGCGGATCTAGTGGGGTGGGGCACCCCCCCCCCCCCGTTCAGCCGCAGACCAATGTTATTATTTACATTAGTACTAAATAGGAGACAACAATTTATAGGAACCCATTAAGCAAATCAATAATTCCAATGTATCTTTCAAACTATTTTTTCACATCATTGATTCGATTGTTTTCCATTAAGGCCTATGCCCTACACCTTCTGCCATAGAAAAAGAATTGGAGACCGTGCCTCAAATTCATCTTTGTCTCCAATCTGCTGTCCTAAAGGATTTCATGTCTGGTCCTTTTTATGCAATATAAGTACACTTTCAGTGACTGAAATGACTCAAATGAGTGTCCTGAAAATACATGTATATGAATGAGTAAAAGGCATGAGGTGTTGGCTTCAAACCTGTTATTTACAAACAATCGCACCTAGTTGACACGTGCGGCCAAGTGTCGCAAAGCAATCTTCTTGATTTACAATAATGTGACCAAAATCAACATTGTTTTGCAAACTGTAAGATAAAATACTCCATCACATTATACTGTTTGTTTTTTTCGTTTACACATCATTCGACAATTTCTTTGATTGTTTAGAAACATTTGGTTCAATTTGTGGTTTTATGTTTTGTTTTGCCTTGATGGCGTGCCATGGTTTCCACCATCTTAATAGACAATGTGGGGATGTGGCGTTGCAAAAAGGTGCATGTCACAGGTAAGAGACCAATATAGGCGCCCATGCAAAATGGCATATTAAAACCATTATTAAAAAGATGCATCACTTTCTGAGGCAATCAAGACACTATACAGATAAATAAGGCTTAAATCCTCACTTTTCATTTTCGTTTCAATTGTTTATAGTATAACCATTGACCTGTGGGTGAACATTAATAAAAAGTCAAATGCCAAATGAACTGGCATCAGACTGAATAAATAGCCCACCATTCTATGGCAAATTAGTGCGATTTTAGAGCGAATTCTAACATTAAAACGTCGGCGTCAGAGCAAACTATAAAAACTTTGAAAAGTTCAATAAAATGGGCTCTTTGCATTACAATGTATATGCATTAACAAAGGGATCCTAGGGCCTATATTTCACGACATTTAATCTAATTACTTAATTCTAATTGTTGAAACTGTCCATATATTATGTTCTGCGCAAAAGCATTAAGCTGATTCCATTCCACTGTGGGAGGCTGTGAAAAACATAACATAGTTTTTCGGCGACGTTCCCTTTTGGCACTGTTTTGGCACGTTTGAACTGTAAATATTGCCGCAAAATTTAACGGAAAACGGACGACAGGACGCAATCATGTGTACAAAACTTTTGTACACAAGTCATGATTGCGTCCTGTCGTCCGTTAACAAAAGTAATATAATAGAAAGGCACGATGCGACGGAACGGTGGCGCTGTTGCGTATGAAAGTCGCTGAAACGTGTGTCGTAAACAGTACACCATAGTATACACCATGCCGACGTTTTTTTTTATCAGAAAATAAATATCAAACTGGCCAAGGACGACGAGACGGCACGACGCTACAGGAGACGAAAAGACGCGACTCACGACGCAACGCAAGCCGCCTGTGTGTATAATGGGAAGGTGCCGTCGCGCCGTATTTTGCCGTCGCGTGTGGAAGTCTTGGTAAGATGTGTCGTAAATAGTACACCATATTAAAAGTACACCATACCAAACAGGGTCAACTTATTTTTTCACAAGTGATGAAAAAATGTACTCACTTTGATTTGAATTCCTTGAGTAGATGATCTTCCAAAGAGTCCTTTAGGTCACCCGTCTTCTCCAGTATCTCATCGTCATCTTGTATTGCTTGTATGACTTGAGGCATGTAGGAAGCAACAGCCGTCGGGTCCTTCTCCATCAATTTAACTACCTCTGCAGTGCTTGTCATTTTGGAATAAAGAGTGCAAACGTTCCTGTATGTAGCACCTCTTCTTTGCAAATGATGATGCACGTGGTACAAGAGCAAAGCCCACAAAAATATTGCAGTTTTGTCTTTCTATTATTTTTTTGAGCACGACTGTTTTAGTCAACAGTTCTGCGCACTAAGGAACCTTTTTGACGAATTCATATAACGAATCAACCTACTGTTGTCTGTGATGATCGTGTTCCAAAGTTTGACATAGTAACATCAAATGCTTTATTCCTCTGATATAGCATCCGATAGTAGATGATAAAACAACAATGGATCAAATCCGTATACTATTGCTATGATGTCGCTGGTTCCGGAAGCTGGATGTAACCATGCTTGTATCCAACGATCAATTCGGGTGCTGATCGATTATCTTCAGTGTTTATAGTACATTTCCGATTCAAATGTAACTGCCAACTGGAAACATTACATCCAACAATAGACTGAGTGGCTCAGTTGGTAGAGTATAGCAATCTAGAGGACCCAGGTTTGAATCCAGCTTAGGTAGACTTTCTTCATTCACCGTCAAATGACTTCAACTATAATTCAGTCAGTTTATCCTGTGGATTATCAATATGGGCATATACATGTAATCATGTATAGTAAGTGCATTTTCCTACCGTAATTCTAGTCTAAAATAGTTAAGGCAAATAGTTAGGATGGACTGTTTCGGAAATATCCGTCCCATTGTCTCCATAATTTAAACCATCTGGCCAACAGCTTGTAAAAAACGACAAAAATTGTTCATTGGGTATATTTTGATATTAATCCTGTATTCAAGGTACAGTACATGATTGGTAACATACCCAAATAGAAATATTTACAGATTTCAAGGTATGAAGATGGTGCTGGTACAAACACATCGGTAAAATATTTCCGCCTGAAATGGTGTATTTATTTTAGAAAGATTAAAACAAAACACCCTTTTTTGTGTTAATCTTGGCAAGATCAAAAATCATCCTTTCTGTTTTATAAGAAAAACTGAGTCGGGTTTTCGCTATTTTCTTGTGACTCAGATGTCTGATTAGGCCCAAATTTTCACAGGTTTATCATTTCATGTACAAAGTCATGCTGGATCTGACAAAGTGTGAGTGCTATTCTGTGACCAAGTTACCAATCATGTTGTAAACATTTTAAATATTCAATAAAAAGCTACAAGATGCAGAATCAATTATGTTGTGACGTTCTGCATCTGCGACACTGCCAAAACGTGGGGTAATTAACCAAGCGAAAGCAGATGGCACGTTTATTCTTTAATTCTTACGTACGGTCATGACATTCTTCCTATCCAGTTTAAGAGCAAATAATGACACAAAAGGTCTACGTGTTAATGGTTGGACTTCTCATATGTTTCAGTTTATTTATCCTAAACATTTGCATATAAGTGATATTGTACATCGTATTGCAACGAACCAACATTTAAATCACCAGGCAAATATTGGGTGCATTCGTTTAGCTCCCCCGGGTCGACACCAGTCAACCTCGTCCCCATTCTCTCGCTTGTTTTGTGCAGTAAAACACGACAATTCCCAGTAAGGGCTGACCCGTGTTAGCTAAACGAATGCACCCATAAATGAACGCAGATGCCACTGCAATGGTACTGTTGATGCTGGGTGATACAGTATATACTATAATATTAATAAGTTAATAACTATATAGCAAAACACGCTGCGTGCCTAATTAGCATAAAGCCGTAATGCTCCATGCACACGAATATAATATTTAGGCATACGAATCCCATTTCTTTTACTGACTCACTTTGAATGATGTGTTAAGTTTCTGATGGCTGAACTGCATCGTTAAAAAACAGCTGAAAAACCCTATATGCCTATGTACTGTGCTCTTCCTTCCTCATATTATGTACACAACAGTATCCACATAACACTCCGTCATTGAACCATGCATGAAGTGCTGTAGTGCGCTAATGCTGTATGACAGCTTCCGTCGTTCTGGGTCATTTGTTCGTTGAATAAATAGCCAGAATTGATTGCTGGCATGGCAACAGAGATACAGTGTTTGCGATCAAAATCCAAAATGCACACAACCACCACGCATCTAGCGCACGCGCAGTAGTAAAGATAAGGTGGCGCTATTGTGTTGAATCTAGAGCTAAACGATAATATTTTTTTTCAATTCTTATTTGTCATAAAAAACCCCGTTTGCTTTAAATACAGAGTGCCGATTACATGCTGAAATGGCTGTCAAAGCTGTAACTAAAGGAACGTTAATTCCACACAGGAGGAAAAGACGGACTGCCGTACGAGTGGACATACGAGTAGAGAGTAAAGGCCGTGGGAGGTCTGGAGCGGCGAAGGCTGCATGGATTTATCGGTTTCAACCAGCGTTCTGAAGAGGTCTGGACATACAGAAGATGGTGAAGAATCCTGTTCCCGCATGATGACAGGAGACGAGAGCATAACAGCCGCCGTGTGACTGGGGAGAGTGCTGACGATAAAGTGGCTGATCAAATTCAAAGCTCCGGAAGCAGGGGCGGCTAGCTTTCAAGAAATCGGGGGGGGGGGGGGGGGGGGGGTGCAGGGTGTTGAAAATCAAAAAGTGATATTTCGATGAAATCAAGTCCTAAAAATCTTATCGAGAGACGTGAAATGGCTAGTATGAACATGAATTTGGGCACGGCCTCTACTTCTTCGTTTACGAAACAGAAGACTTGTCGAGATTTATCTCATTAATGTGATATTGTCACGGCAGCATCACGGCCAACTTTTTTCATAGACAAGTCATGTAAACGAAATCTGTTCTTACTTTTGAAAGGAAGTCCGAGATTTTTCGTTCTTGACGACACTATACGCTTTTCATTAAATATGTCAAAACGGTGACAGGACGTTTGAAAAACTGGCCGTCATACTTCAAAAACTGGTGGGCATTTCCATGAAAAGGTGGACAAACTTCAAGAACTGAATTTTTATCCTTAAATCAATCCAAATTCATTCAAGTATCAGGGAAAAAATATTAAGCTGTTTGGTTATTGTTTGCGCACTTTAATAAAGAACGGTATTTTTGATGATTTTAGCAATAAATTGTATAAAAAGAGTAAAAATCAATCTTATTTCAATACATAATGTAATGTAAGTATGGCAATTGGTCTTTGAAAAACAAGAAGTTAAATGTCAATATTACCCAATGTACTCTTGTGGCAGCACATGGTTCAAGCCAGGTTCTCTCAGATAGCGTATTGAACGTTACCGAAAAAGACCATCATAAATACATATCAAATATATTTAAAGGTACAATACATGATTGGTAAAGGTCACAAGGCAGCAGTCATACTTTGTCTGACCAAACATGTACATGAAATAATAAACCTGTGAAAATTTTGAGCTCAATCGGACATATCATAAGTCACTAGAAAATAGCGAAAACCCGACTCAATTGTTTTTTTTTATAAAACATGAAGAATGGTTTGATCTTATCCTGAGATCAAAACTGAGTTTGGTCTTTGTTTTACTCATTTCTGGATAAATACAGCATTTCCGGTGGAAATGTTTTAACGGTATGTTTCTACCAGCAGTGCCCAGTACCAGCTTCATACCTTAAGTGAAATGGAAACCTAAAACAACTCAAGTGGGGGAGTCCTTTATGTTTGTTCCAAAAATCGTTTGGACGATCGATCTTTGGAAAAGACACTAAATCTTGATTTCCTTGAAAACCCAGCATCTGATGAACCAAGATTTCCCATAGTGACAATTTGCACTGTTTACGAACTGTTGAGTCCATTTTCTGTCTCAAATTCAATAAAAAAATGTTGAGGCCTTGCAAATCCTATGCTCCCTTCAATAACATGGTTTCCATTGTCACTTATTCCTCCTCCTATAAGGCAGGCCTTGTGTAAAAACAGTGCACAATGAGATGGATTCCTATCCACTACTTCACAGCGAGCCATCAAAAATTGTAACGTGTGTGACTTGTGTAACGCGTGTTACCAATGAAACGTGTGTTACCGTGTTCGATACAATGCATTTAATGGCAGTTGTAGACTGTAAATTCAGCTTTTTACATTGCAATGTCAAGCAAGGGCAGTTCTATACTGTAATAACTGCATTAACATAACTTAAACGAGGGCCGGCAGCCTCGTCATATAAAAACACGGTAAAGGATACTGCATACAAGCTTTGTAGCTGTTGCATCCAAAATGCCGAAAGTAGGCCCCCAGGCTACATGTTAAAGAAATTAACAGTTCTTCAATCAATGAGATAAACAGCAGCCTTAGCATATAGACAATGTCTTTGAGAATGCAGAAGCAATAAAATGATTGCAAGCATGCATTTCATATAGAGATTGTGGATGTCAAAGCAGTGGCGGCCATCAGCACAAAAAACCAAGCAGATGCGGATAATGATGATGTATGGAAAGTTGTGGTGGAGTGGAACCTCCACCACAACATGTTCCAAGTTGCTAAACTGACGATTCGCATGGTCATACTTTGGTAAGAAACCAAAAACAGAGATGTTCACAAATTAACCCATAACTTACAGGGTATGAAGATGGCGGTGGTAGAAACATACCGTTAAAATGTTTCCGCTTGAAATGGTGTATTTATCCAGAAATTAGTAATTAATAACGAACGAAAATCTTGTTGATCTTTTAAACAATCAAAAATAAAAGAGAAAAAAAAATTAAGAAATGCTGTGGCTTTTTTTTTTATTCTTTTTTTTTTTTTTTTTACTGTTTTCTCAAAAAGTGGGCACCGTATGGGACTGAACTTTTCACAGATGACTATTATTGTATCCGTCTTGATAGTTGTGCCCATGAATCTGTATTTCCTTGATAATGAACAAATAAAAGTATTTTCAATTATTTTTTCAATCAATAATGATTAATTGATTAAATCCTAAATTATAAAAAAGAAGAAAATAAAATCCCATTTTATTTCCATGGCAATCAAAGGGAACCCTGAAATACTGCTACAGATTCGCAAATTGTTCCTTGACCAATTCCCCCATACTTTGGAAAACCTGAGGAGATCGTCCCTGCACTCGCACTTCGTTGCCACGCGATCACGGTATGATTGTTCGTAATTCATTCAGATGTTGCCGTGTATTGTGCGGAGTTTGCCCTATCGGGGAAATAAAATGTATTTTGGAAACGCAGAAAAAACCACAAATTTCGTATTGGCCTGATAACATTGATTGTTGGACATTTCCGACAAGGTCACGCGAGTTCATGAACAGGAAAAGACATGTCATGTTTAATCATGTGCTACGGTTAGCCAAAACTTAGCATTTTGATTTTCCCCATACAACAGAGCACTCTCCCTAAATGCACTTTTGGGGCGTTTGTTGAATTCCTCCACTCTTTTCAAGGCAAGTTTTTTGCATGTGCTTAGAACTGCCAAAACTTGCCTGCGTCTAAAACTAGCTTCCGTGCCAGCGCAAATATTAGAGCTCTGTCAGTGCCTCCACAATAAAAAATGTCAATTTCCTCTTTCCGAGACCCAAATGTCCTTATCTTCCTTCAGATTTTCTGTCTTTTTTTACTTAATCACCAATAAAAGCACAATAAACATTTTGGACTGCAACTATAAATCTTTGTTTGCTGAGGGTAAGCTACGGAGCTCGCAAGGGACATTATTAAAAACCCATTATCTTGTGGCACGACATAACTGCATCAAAATGGGGAGTAGCATTAATAGTGACTGTCAGGTGACTGGCTCTTTGCCAATTACATGTAACTTGTAGAATTTGAGATGAGATATTAAGGGCGCCCCTTTTTTAAAACTGTGGTTCTCATTTCTTTTTCACCTTGAGGGAGGGTCGGTCGGTCAGACAAAAAAAAATTTGGAGGAAAAAACATCTGGCTGAATACACAAAACCCTAAAGAAAATGATGAGAAATGTTCATTGTATTCACTGTAATCTCGTTTGAATATTTTTAAAAAAAAATGTCTGTGATAGAAAGTATAAAATTGTAGGCCTATTGGCCTAATTTGTCCCCAGAGATTCTGGAAATTTTTTATTTTTTTTCTTGAATTTATATTATGTCATTCTGGACAGGGTCGGCGGCAAAAAAGGTGTTTTTTTTCTTCGGTCGGAGCCCAAAATATGGGTCGGTCGGAAATGAGAACCACAGTAATAAAAAGGGGGCGCCCTTATAATAATGATTGTCAGTGTTCTCACCATCCCAGTCATAGATCAGTATCTTATTTGAAGTAGATTCTCATTTTTAAAAGTGGTAAGAGCTAGGATCATGATTCTAGCTCAATATCAATGTTAGGCTAGGTCTTTCTTTGTGACACATTGTTTGACCTATGTGACCTCTACTTCCTGTCAAACAGGAAGTAGCTCCTCATTTAAAAGTGGTAAGAGCTAGGATCATTATTCTAGCTCAATATCAATGTTAGGCAAGGTCTTTCTTTGTGACACACATTGTTTGACCTATGTGACCTATACTTCCTGTCAAACAGGAAGTAGCTCCTCATTTAAAAGTGGTAAGAGCTAGGATCATGATTCTAGCTCAATATCAATGTTAGGCTAGGTCTTTTTTTGTGACACATTGTTTGACCTATGTGACCTCTACTTCCGGTCAAACAGGAAGTAGATTCTCATTTTTAAAAGTGGTAAGAGCTAGGATCATGATTCTAGCTCAATATCAATGTTAGGCTAGGTCTTTCTTTGTGACACATTGTTTGACCTATGTGACCTCTACTTCCTGTCAAACAGGAAGTAGCTCCTCATTTAAAAGTGGTAAGAGCTAGGATCATGATTCTAGCTCAATATCAATGTTAGGCAAGGTCTTTCTTTGTGACACATTGTTTGACCTATGTGACCTATACTTCCTGTCAAACAGGAAGTAGCTCCTCATTTAAAAGTGTAAAGAGCTAGGATCATGATTCTTTCACCAAATATCAAAGTTAGGCAAGGTCTTTCTTTGTGACAGATCCATGTTCATGCCTATGTAGATCTAATGTTGCATGGATTCATAAGTTAATTTTTAAAACATGGAGCGGAAAAGCCCTATGCTCTGTTGCAGACAGACATAGAATCTCTAGTTTCATATATTGTGTGTACCTTAATGATAAATAGGAAGATATTAAATTTTTGGAGAGGGGGGGGGGGGTGCTTCAAACATTAGGGGACGAACCTCCATGTGTATAACACCGACCCGACGGCGCGACCATGGTGGTAAAAAAACCGCCATTACTGCAGTGTCCCGCCCGTATTTTGTCCGGCAACAAAAGAATTTACGCCCGCCGCACTCTATAATTGCGGGGTGTACGTCCCCTAATCATGGGATGTACACCCTGCAATTATATAGTGCAGCGGAGCGTAATTTTTTTTGTTGCCGGACAAAAGGCAGGCGGGGACACACCAGTAAAGGCGGACAGTAAATCGTGCCGTCGGGTCGGTCTATACACTGATCCGACGGCGCGACCATGGAGGTAGGAAACAGTTATTACTGCAGTATCCCGCCCGTATTTTGTCAGCCAACAAAATAATTAACGCCCGCCGCACTCTATTTATATTGCAGTCATGGGATGAATACCCTGCAATTATAGAGTGTGGCAGAGCGTAAATCATTTTGTTGCCAGGCAAAAGGCAGGCGGGGACACTGCAGTAATGGCGGACAATATATCGTGCCGTCGGATCGGTCTAGAGACCTGATAATTATGGGGACTCTAGTGCAAGCTACTGGTGAAATTAAATCACGAGAGGGCGCAATAGGCACGAGCAGCAGTCCCTTATCGAGTTCTGCCGTCTTGGCCCAAGACTATAGAAGCTGAATAAATTATCTGGACCAGAGGAATGGCATTTTTGGAGCACCGTACTGATAGAAGTCACAGACATTACTTATTGTCCGTGAGTCAGTCTCTCTGGAGGTGTGATGGAAGACATCGTGGGCGCCGGGGCTGTTTGTTTCACGCAAAGGATCCCAGATTTGGGGATCCATGCAGGGTACGCTAAAATGGTATCCAGATCAGTAGAATCCGTGATCCTGTGCATTCAGGCCCCATATGTTGGAGAAGGATTTTGATAGACGGGCTGAGAGTATCACGAACTCTGAACTTGATTGTTCAGAATATTGGGTAATATTGAGAGTAGTACTAGTACTAGATCCAGTATTGTCATGACTGTAGCCCTACATTACTCCTTGTTTACAATGTTGACATGTCTACACTTTCATACTTTGGGGTAAATCCTGGGGTTAGTACTAGGGGTATAAATTATGTACATACAAAAGGGGTCGCTGACTTCAGCCAACTCATCCCAGAGTATCACACTGTCATAAAATTTATGCCCATAAATTCAAACCCAGGATTACCCAATTTTGACATGATCTGTTGTATACAACTCCTTGTTTATAAGGCTACAGTTACTAAATCTACATGTAGGATGCGCCAACTAAGCAACCCTCGTTTCTTGAATTTTAAATGTTGTTTTCACTGAAAATGAGTCATACACCCACTTTTGCAAGCTAGTAGTCGGCACCTAACCGTACGTGTGTGTGTGTGTGCAGTTAACTTTCCGGTTGAATGCAGGAGTTTATTAATTTACATTCAAGTTGTCATATTCTCTGTCCCCATTTCAATTGAGAAAAAAATGGTGCAGTTTGTTTGCTTAGCTCCCAGCCAGTGCCCACCTGCCAAGAATAGTAGTTCTCCCAAATCAGAGATGACATCTGCGGGCTAAGCCTCCAACCTGCCCTAAAGACCACGCAGCTTGATATGCTTACTTTACCCATATGCATGGGAGGTATTTCAACATGCAGCCATTGGAAAGGTGGTGCCTGTTTGTTTTTACAAGGCATATCTCCAACACAACAGAATTAGGCTTGGCCAGAAGTGGGAAATTATATTTACTGGTAATTGTTATAACTTGGAAGTGAGGAGAGCTGCAAGCCTATAACTGTTTTCAAGACCAAAATCATGTCACTAAACACTAACAACTTTGTCATGCATGCCATTGGTTACTTGGTATCATCAATGAAAATATATTGTTGAAATTTCTCTATCGGGTAATCAGATAGTTTGAAATAACATCATTTAATTAATACTTTGCTTTGTAAAAATGATAGGTAATCCATAGTGACAAATCTTTGTTTTTAAAAACTTTAAGAAATTTTGGAAACATGCAGACTGTAACTGTTATAAAACCTCAAATTGGTTCAAGATGAATTTTCAAACTTTGTTGAAGCCTTAAATGAGGAAGATATTTTTGTTGATGATATTGTTGCATTCCACTTCATTAGCAGGTTTGTCATAATTGAGGAATTCATGGTGTTGGCAAGAGTAAACAGCCTTCCATTTCATTTGTAGAATGGCGTCATTATATTCTGGAAATGGAATGCAATTGGAGATGATGTACGCATGCAGAAAATTCCTCCAATTCTGAACCCATCCTAACTTGATCAGAAACTGGCAGGAGGTTAAGTGCCCTCAGCGAGAAATAAATTACGTATTAAGCACCTGCAGTATGCCAAATGTTAATATAATATAAAGTGATTGGTTTGCTTCACCAGGTCTAGATCAGGTAACGTAGGACTTGTATCGGCCAATCCACATCAATGGTACATGGTATATGGGGCATGGAAGGGGATCACACATTATATGACTGTTTTGACTCATTGGAAAAGTTGTTCTGCAAAGTAATTATTCAAAAAGGAATTGATGATGTTTATTTCACATCGTGTGCTTCTGAATGACCATATCATCAACTTGCGTTTACACTGCTGAACAAAGATGCAGGCTCCAATCCCATTACCAGTGTATCTTGTTTTAGCTTGTCACATCTCAAGCCATAATCCTACAAGTCCATTAATTTGTTGTCAGAAATATCAATTGATTCAAATTAATGAGCTTTGTGGTCATAGTTACCATGATGTATGAATATAAAATGTTTTTCTTTCAGTATACCATAAACTTAAATTATACCCTAAAATGTTTACTCTGAGTACCTTCACTGTTATGAGAAGGTTGAGCATTGCTGACAGAGTCATTTCTCAAGTTAGACCATACCACAAGAAACCAGATGATTTACAATCGTGAATACTTCCAAAATGGAGTATGGAATCCTTGAGGCATCAAATCAGGCTACTTAATCAAAAACAACAACACTGAAAATATCGTGGCATGAAGTCAGTTCACTCAAATAAATGCCTTGTGAAAGTGTGTATATATTTACTTTGATTCATAGCATACCCCCCCCCCCAAAGAACATGCCCCTTGTATTGTTCCCATAGGCAGGCATTAAGAAGCCAGTGAAAGATGTCACTTAACTCCTTGACCTGTCTTGAGGACACAGTGACCTTACTTAAGTGCATCCTGTCTTGAGGCAACACGGCTGAGACCCAGTCTGCTATTCCTAGCCAGGGTACTTTGGAAACAGATTCACTTGTTACAATAAGCCTCGGTAAAAACTAATAAGCCGCGGTAAAACTAACTTCTCACTGTTTCTGGTATTACTAGAACTAAATTTCTGCAGTGTGGTATGGTAAATGATAATGATAATTCATTTGATGTCAATTAAATCTTTCACAAGTCTTCAAATAAACAACATGGGAAACTGATTTATGTTATCCAAAGGGAAACAAAGAAGACTGACTGAAGTGGGATTTTAACCAGTGACCTGTGACCATAATATAGTGTGCTACATATCCTGTAACTCATAGTGAAATACTCACTTATATCAATTACAAGTTCATCTTTCCATAATTTATATATTTATGAGGTTCTGAACTTCATCTTGGCATCAATAAGTGAGGTTCATCTTGCCATTGATTAGTAAGGTTCATCTTGCCATTGATTAGTGATGTTCATCTTGCCATTGATAAGTGAGGTTCATCTTGCCATTGATTAGTGAGGTTCATCTTGCCATTGATTAGTGAGGTTCATCTTGCCATTGATTAGTAAGGTTCATCTTGCCATTGATTAGTAAGGTTCATCTTGCCATTGATTAGTGATGTTCATCTTGCCATTGATAAGTGATGTTCATCTTGCCATTGATAAGTGAGGTTCATCTTGCCATTGATTAGTGATGTTCATCTTGCAGTTGATAAGTGATGTTCATTTTGCCATCAATAACTGAGGTTCATCTTGCCATTGATTAGTGAGGTTCATCTTGTCATTGATAAGTGAGGTTCATCTTGTCATTGATAAGTGATGTTCATTTTGCCGCGCCATCAATAACTGAGGTTCATCTTGTCATTGATTAGTGAGGTTCATCTTGTCATTAGTTAGTAAGGTTCATCTTGCCATTGATAAGTGATGTTCATCTTGCCATTGATAAGTGATGTTCATCTTGCCATTGATAAGTGATGTTCATCTTGCAGTTGATTAGTGAGGTTCATCTTGCCATTGATTAGTGAGGTTTATCTTGCCATTGATTAGTGAGGTTCATCTTGCCATTGATTAGTGAGATTCATCTTGCCATTGATTAGTGAGGTTCATCTTGCCATTGATTAGTGAGGTTCATCTTGCCATTGATAAGTGATGTTCATTTTGCCATTGATAAGTGAGGTTCATCTTGCCATTGATAAGTGAGGTTCATCTTGCTATTGATAAGTGATGTTCATCTTGCCATTGATAAGTGATGTTCATCTTGCCATTGATAAGTGATGTTCATCTTGCAGTTGATAAGTGATGTTCATTTTGCCATCAATAACTGAGGTTCATCTTGTCATTGATTAGTGAGGTTCATCTTGTCATTGATTAGTAAGGTTCATCTTGCCATTGATTAGTGAGGTTCATCTTGTCATTGATAAGTGAGGTTCATCTTGCCATTGATAAGTGATGTTCATCTTGCCATTGATAAGTGAGGTTCATCTTGCCATCAATAAGTGAAGTTCATTTTGCCATCAATAAGTGAAGTTAATTTTGCCATCAATAAGTGAAGTTCATTTTGCCATTGATAAGTGAGGTTCATTTTGCCATTGATAAGTGAAGTTCATCTTGCCATTGATAAGTGATGTTCATTTTGCCATCAATAACTGAGGTTCATCTTGCCATTGATTAGTAAGGTTCATCTTGCCATTGATTAGTGAGGTTCATCTTGTCATTGATAAGTGAGGTTCATCTTGCCATTGATAAGTGATGTTCATCTTGCCATTGATAAGTGAGGTTCATCTTGCCATCAATAAGTGAAGTTCATTTTGCCATCAATAAGTGAAGTTAATTTTGCCATCAATAAGTGAAGTTCATTTTGCCATTGATAAGTGAGGTTCATTTTGCCATTGATAAGTGAAGTTCATCTTGCCATTGATAAGTGATGTTCATTTTGCCATCAATAACTGAGGTTCATCTTGCCATTGATTAGTGAGGTTCATCTTGTCATTGATAAGTGAGGTTCATCTTGCCATTGATAAATGATGTTCATCTTGACATTGATAAGTGAGGTTCATCTTGCCATCAATAAGTGAAGTTCATTTTGCCATCAATAAGTGAAGTTCATTTTGCCATCAATAAGTGAAGTTCATTTTGCCATTGATAAGTGAGGTTCATTTTGCCATTGATAAGTGAGGTTCATTTTGCCATTGATAAGTGAGGTTCATCTTGCCATCAATAAGTGAGGTTCATCTTGCCATTGATAAGTGAGGTTCATCTTGCCATCAATAAGTGATGTTCATCTTGCCATCAATAAGTGAAGTTAATTTTGCCATTGATAAGTATGTTCATCTTGCCATCAATAAGTGAGGTTCATCTTGCCATTGATTAGTGAGGTTCATCTTGTCATTGATAAGTGAGGTTCATCTTGCCATTGATAAGTGATGTTCATCTTGCCATTGATAAGTGAGGTTCATCTTGCCATCAATAAGTGAAGTTAATTTTGCCATCAATAAGTGAAGTTCATTTTGCCATTGATAAGTGAGGTTCATTTTGCCATTGATAAGTGAGGTTCATCTTGCCATCAATAAGTGAGGTTCATCTTGCCATTGATTAGTGAGGTTCATCTTGCCATTGATAAGTGATGTTCATCTTGCCATTGATTAGTGAGGTTCATCTTGCCATTGATAAGTGATGTTCATCTTGCCATTGATAAGTGAGGTTCATCTTGCCATTGATAAGTGATGTTCATCTTGCCATTGATAAGTGATGTTCATCTTGCCATTGATAAGTGATGTTCATCTTGCAGTTGATTAGTGAGGTTCATCTTGCCATTGATTAGTGAGGTTCATCTTGCCATTGATTAGTGAGGTTCATCTTGCCATTGATTAGTGAGGTTCATCTTGCCATTGATTAGTGAGGTTCATCTTGCCATTGATTAGTGAGGTTCATCTTGCCATTGATAAGTGATGTTCATTTTGCCATTGATAAGTGAGGTTCATCTTGCCATTGATAAGTGAGGTTCATCTTGCCATTGATAAGTGATGTTCATCTTGCCATTGATAAGTGATGTTCATCTTGCCATTGATAAGTGATGTTCATCTTGCAGTTGATAAGTGAGGTTCATCTTGCCATTGATAAGTGAAGTTAATTTTGCCATCAATAAGTGAAGTTCATTTTGCCATTGATAAGTGAGGTTCATTTTGCCATCAATAAGTGAAGTTCATCTTGCCATTGATAAGTGAGGTTCATCTTGCCATCAATAAGTGAAGTTCATTTTGCCATCAATAAGTGAAGTTAATTTTGCCATCAATAAGTGAAGTTCATTTTGCCATTGATAAGTGAGGTTCATTTTGCCATTGATAAGTGAAGTTCATCTTGCCATTGATAAGTGATGTTCATTTTGCCATCAATAACTGAGGTTCATCTTGCCATTGATTAGTGAGGTTCATCTTGTCATTGATAAGTGAGGTTCATCTTGCCATTGATAAATGATGTTCATCTTGACATTGATAAGTGAGGTTCATCTTGCCATCAATAAGTGAAGTTCATTTTGCCATCAATAAGTGAAGTTCATTTTGCCATCAATAAGTGAAGTTCATTTTGCCATTGATAAGTGAGGTTCATTTTGCCATTGATAAGTGAGGTTCATTTTGCCATTGATAAGTGAGGTTCATCTTGCCATCAATAAGTGAGGTTCATCTTGCCATTGATAAGTGAGGTTCATCTTGCCATCAATAAGTGATGTTCATCTTGCCATCAATAAGTGAAGTTAATTTTGCCATTGATAAGTATGTTCATCTTGCCATCAATAAGTGAGGTTCATCTTGCCATTGATTAGTGAGGTTCATCTTGTCATTGATAAGTGAGGTTCATCTTGCCATTGATAAGTGATGTTCATCTTGCCATTGATAAGTGAGGTTCATCTTGCCATCAATAAGTGAAGTTCATTTTGCCATCAATAAGTGAAGTTAATTTTGCCATCAATAAGTGAAGTTCATTTTGCCATTGATAAGTGAGGTTCATTTTGCCATTGATAAGTGAGGTTCATCTTGCCATTGATTAGTGAGGTTCATCTTGCCATTGATAAGTGATGTTCATCTTGCCATTGATTAGTGAGGTTCATCTTGCCATTGATAAGTGATGTTCATCTTGCCATTGATAAGTGAGGTTCATCTTGCCATTGATAAGTGATGTTCATCTTGCCATTGATAAGTGATGTTCATCTTGCCATTGATAAGTGATGTTCATCTTGCAGTTGATTAGTGAGGTTCATCTTGCCATCAATAAGTGAAGTTCATTTTGCCATCAATAAGTGAAGTTAATTTTGCCATCAATAAGTGAAGTTCATTTTGCCATTGATAAGTGAGGTTCATTTTGCCATTGATAAGTGAAGTTCATCTTGCCATTGATAAGTGATGTTCATTTTGCCATCAATAACTGAGGTTCATCTTGCCATTGATTAGTGAGGTTCATCTTGCCATAAATAAGTGAGGTTCATCTTGACATTGATAAGTGATGTTCATTTTGCCATTGATAAGTGAGGTTTATCTTGCCATCAATAAGTGAGGTTCATCTTGTCATTGATAAGTGAGGTTCATCTTGCCATCAATAAGTGATGTTCATCTTGCCATCAATAAGTGAGGTTTGTTAAGCCATTGATAAGTTATGTTCATTTTGGCATCAATAAGTGAGGTTCATCTTGCCATCAATAAGTGATGTTTATCTTGCCATTATAAGTATGTTCATCTTGCCATCAATAAGTGAGGTTCATTTTGGCATCAATAAGTGAGGTTCATCTTGCCATCAATAAGTGAGGTTCATCTTGCCATCAATAAGTGATGTTCATCTTGCCATTGATAAGTGAGGTTCATCTTGCCATTGATTAGTGAGGTTCATCTTGCCATTGATAAGGGATGTTCATCTTGCCATTGATAAGCGAGGTTCATCTTGCCATTGATTAGTGAGGTTCATCTTGCCATTGATAAGTGAGGTTCATCTTGCCATTGATTAGTGAGGTTCATCTTGCCATTGATAAGTGATGTTCATCTTGCCATTGATAAGTGAGGTTCATCTTGCCATTGATAAGTGAGGTTCATCTTGCCATTGATAAGTGATGTTCATCTTGCCATTGATAAGTGAGGTTCATCTTGCCATCAATAAGTGAGGTTCATCTTGCCATTGGTAAGTGATGTTCATCTTGCCATTGATAAGTGAGGTTCATCTTGCCATTGATAAGTGAGGTTAACTCATGCAGGTAGTACTTGAAAGAGGATGGATTTTTCAAAATCAGTTTCATGTAGTTTGACACATTAATGTGTGTTTGTTCATGTTGCTTTACCCCAAACATGATTTTAAAGATATGGACATTTGGAAAGAGGGAAGCCTCCCTGGATTTTGTTTTGGTTGTTTGTATAAATGTATACTTAGCATTATGGTACTGAGATGTTTTCTCACTGTCCAGTGATTTTGTACTGACATGAGTTTTCTGATGATAGTTGGCAAGGGCCTGCATAAATCACATTTCTCCCCGGAGGTGAAAGCTGCTGGTGAAAAATTGCACTCTTGCTAGATGACTCACAGATCATGGACATGTGGTCAAGGTTCAACCTCTGCAAATCATTAAACTGGTTAAAGGCTCTATCATGAAATGTATAATGGCACTGAGGAGCTCCAAACTGTCCTTGCAAATCTAATTACAATGAAATGTGTGGGGAAAGTGTGTAGGTCAGGAGAACTTGACACAGTGATTCCAGTAGGTTGGCAGTACACATTGTTGGATCAGGCTGTCTTCAGTTTCTTTGCTCTGTTCAGTTGTCTGTCTAAATGATTCTTTTGTTACAAGCCATCTGCTGATGATTCATAGCCCAGATTTCCTCTTGTTAAGGCTGAATTCATCTTTGTATGTCACAAAGTCAATTTTACTTGAAGGGGCCTGATTTGTCATGTAATCGGTCTTTGTAATAACCAGTAAAACTTGTAGTCATCCTGGAATCGTGACCTTACAAATTTGAATCAGTTTAAAAGTGTTAGCCTAGTAGTATGGTTCATGGAAATCAACATACTACATATTGATAAGTACTATTGACTGTGAATTGTAGGATAGGGATCAGGCTAGGTTACTTTTGTGATTCCTTTTTTTATGACAAACAACAAATATAGGGGGGGGGTGAGAGCTAGGCCTACACCTTCATTTAGGGGACCTACATATAGTAGTTATATTGATAGAAGACTATTGATAAACCATTGATGAGAAATTAAAATGTGAATCCGTTTCTAGCAAGACCATGGTGCTATAATAGCTCCATGGCAAGACTAACCTAGTACCAATAAACGACAGATACGTTCACAGTTAACGATATACATGTACATCACCACAGAATTATACATTGAGTTTTTTAATGTAGTCCTTGTGTTTTGATATTTCATGGAAATGCATTGCAAATCCGACTTTTAACAATATTAGCATTTCAACCAATAAAATGGAACCCAACAAAGTTAGCGCTGATATTGTTGTTCAGCCACTGCAATCACCGTGAATTATGAATAGTATTTCTACATGTATTAAACACTCTTCCTCATAATGATGAGAACAGTAAAATTGACCTTAATATATGTAAATAGACTTAATGCAACTACAGAACATATTTTGCATGCCTGATACAACATCTGCAAGACCAAGGCTGTCTCAGTTATATAAATTTAGCCTTGGGGAAATATAGGCGTAAGGCCAGAAATGGGTTCAAGTTGCTGACGTGACCTAGGTGTTCTCTGTTATATATCCCCATCTGATATATCACTTGGGTATTATTCAGTCTAGCCATATACATGTGTACATGTTAGTAGTGCAGATTGTTCATGGTGTGGGCATATTATGAACCATGCAATTTGTGTATTTATTTTCTTGGGTAGTGGGTAAGGTGGTCATTGGCCATGCCATAGCAATGTACAATATGAGCGGCAACAGAGCTACAACGTACCCAGTGTTGACATTTGGGTGTCTTTGTGCTGAGTGGCTGCCAGAGAGTTTGCAAGTCACCAACCAGCAGCTCTTGACTTCACAATTCACCAGAGGTGGCATTAGTTGTCACCATGTGCACCTCGTGCTCACTGTGTAACTTTTGCAACACTGACTAGTATCACACAGGCCTTCAAGAACACAAATGAAGCTGAAGGTTTGCTTTCGACATGTGGCAGTAATTGGTGTGAAATGAATGCACTTGATGCATGCCTGTCATTGTATTACCAGTAACCCTGAGCAGGGTGAAGTTACTGTAGTAAATGCATATCTCCATCAGGACAAATTGATTCAGGCCATTTCAACATGCATGCATAAATGACATTGATTGTATGTTGTCATTATAATTGGAAATGTACTTAGAATAATTCGTTGAGCTTCTTGGAAGCACAGGAGAAGATTTCCATGGGAAGGAATTTATAGTGACATAGGTTGCAAGGAAAGATTCTTTTCAAAGTTTGTACAAGTCAAGTGATATTTCATCATTAATTGGAGCAACCATCCCATTCAAGTTATGTTTAAACTGTCAGCATCGTAAGTATAATTATGGGAGTGGATTAAACCTACATGATTGACTGCATGGAGATAAACTTTGTGGATTTGGAAACTTTCCTTGAATTGGAGAATATTCAACGAATAGTATGGAACTCCAGCTGTATGTTTCTCAAGTCCGAGTGATTGTTTGGCTTGGAGGCTTGCTTTTGGTAAGTTTTACGTTTGAACATTTAATTATTATTGTTATTAAACATATATTATTCTGCAATAGAGCAACAGGTTTTATGGCAAAATGGAGATGCCCTGATATTGTTTCTCAAGAGATGAATTTTACTATAGGAAATGTTTGTTCTGAATATCTGTTATCCAAAACCTTTGTCTATAAAGTTTGGTCCAGATGGGTTTCCTAACAAGGAAAAAAAAGAAGGGTTTATTTATTTTGTGTGTGCAGAGTCTACAGGGCTCTTGCCCTAAAGTGCAATTCTTAGGAATACTTAGTATTTTTATTATTTCATGTACTATTAGCCATTTCCTTTTTTTTTTTTACATGACTTAACATGTTGATGCCTTTAAATAGTTTATTCATTAGTTATTTTATTTCTGATGCTACTGTAGAATTCTCAGTGTGGCTGTGATACTGATGTACTCTGTAAATTAATTAATATTGTCATCAGATGAGCATTTATTTGTTCAGCATCATCAACTTTATTGAAGGGGCTGGCTTATTGTACACATGTTATTATCAACACCATAGTTTATTTTTTGTCTGAGGTGAAATGTTCTGTAAATATCCAGTTCTCTGATACTGTACTCCCCTGTAGATACAAGGAAAGAGACAACATTCTGGTCATTACATATGAAATAAATTTGCCGGAGCAAATAAAATTTACTGGAATATTGCACAGAGTGCCCCGCACCTCATGCTATCAATGGATTATTATAATATGATATGCTGAACAAGGTATGACACTCTATTGACTGTGTGAGTAAGACTTGTATCTGAACCATTATCCCCTGTGTTTACTCACATTATTTTGTGAAAAGTAGGTAACAACCCTTATGGGTGTCACTCTATTCAAGCAAAAAATGTGACTATAGACCTTTTTCACGGTGCATCCATCCCCATTCAAAGCAGTGTTATCAAACCGAGGCTGGGATTCGAAATAGTCTGGTACCCGTTTTCTTTTTGGGAATTTGTGTAATCTTTTCCAACGGGTATACAAGGAAGGCGACAAACATGGATGCGCCGTGAAAAAGGCGTATGGTTTGGCTGTTTTACTTAATTCTGAGAGGGTCTCTCTATGATTCATTTTGTGTAAATTTATGTAATTGAGTCAAGTACTGGACAAGGACCAGACATGTAAAAAAAGAAAAAGATTTGAACAAGTTTATAGAATTAGACAACAGAGGTTGAATACATGACAAACTGAGGGCATGGCCTTGTGACTGCTCAGTGGGTTGGTCTTCAGTATTCAGTGACCAGAAGAAAGTCAAATCACAAAACACAGACTGTCCTGCCCTGTGTTTTCCCAAGCTATTGTCATCATAAATAGGCAAGCTTGCACGCTGGGCTATTGTTAGTATCTTGACAGTTTCCATCATAAAGATTTGTTTTGGTTGGCAAAGTGCTGGTAAATATGTTGTTTGCATTGCTCTCTTGAAAATGAAAATCTGTTAAAAATGATCTGAAGTACTGTCTGAGTGTTCAATCTCCACCCAGGTTTTTCTCTCTGTTTGGTAAGCATGCAATATATACTCAGGTTCATGCAGTAAGAATTCAGAGACCAAACTAGAAAGCCTATAAATATCACTGACTGACAACATTTCAATTATGTTATGTTGGAAATCTTTTGAAATGTAAAGCAACAAAACATTGTTTGATTCTTTATTTGTTTGTTTTAATTCAAAGGAGAGAATAGTTATTTTACCCGTATTAAGTCCATTGTTTAACAGCTCAGTAAACTTTCATTTTGGTAAATTTATCCAAGTGACTTTTACCGTGACTTCCAATTTATGTATTTGCTATAGGAAAGAAAATGATTTGATCCGTCTAGAATGATGGTGGATAAAGTTGGCAGTATATGAGTTGTTTTTATGAAAGACCTTCCAAGGATCCGATTGATCATAAAGAATGCCTTATTTGGAAAAATAGGCCCTATTACATGAAACTCAAAGCAAAAAGAGTTTGATATTAACTGTCTCTTATATTTGATGTTGTGTCAATGGAAAGATAATTGAATAAATATTTATATTTTGTATTTATATTAAGTCCTTTGGAATCCAAATGAATTTTTTGAAATTGGCAATCAAACTCAAGTTTTTGTGTAATAAAGTGCATTGATGCACGATTGGTCAAACAGTTTCTAAGAAATGAGTTTAGAGGGTAAAAAATGATACAAGGCTGGCCAAGGTATATGAAAAGATTTCCTTGGTATTGACTCAAGAAACCACATTCAGCTCCTTTAAGCTTGAACACATTTTGCATGTCTTGCCTCAATGAAGTATTCAACAGCCTGCGACTGTCTAGGACAGTTTCCTTCTTTTAATTTGATTCCAGTGTCTGACCCATGACTACTCTATATCTGGGAACTGGATTTTGTTCATGATCACAGGGGGATTGCTTGCTAAGACAATAGTGCCTCATCATAGCGAGGTACATGTGTATATATACCATGAAGACAGATATACATGTACTGACATGGGATAAACAGTTAATCCAGACAAGGTCTTTGGAGATCTTTTAAAGAGTCCTAGCTATATAGGTCACCTTATGCTGTGCTTTCATTTGCTCATCGGAAGTTCAACTGTGTGGATCTTAAAGTTGCTTCTAGTCATGCACTGTGTAGCTAGACACCTCATTCTTCATTGATTACAGACAGGGTACAGGAGATAATTCTGGGCTGGTGAATTACTAGAGATGAGAAACATTGTCCCTAGGTGCACATGTACATGTACATCTTTCTGCAAATAAAGCAGAAAATAAACAACCAATCACTAAAGAACATTCAGAGGTTACAATGTCCATATATTGTTGTCTCGTACCGGCCTGCACATCCATAGCAGTAGATGCAGCACCCGACAATGACTCTTAAAGCGTGCATACATTGTCTTCCGAGGCGGAGGGAGACCAACGACGACAGCAAATTGTTTTTTAATAGTGATTATAGACTGCTTGCTTTGATTTCTTTTAAAGCCTTTTATAGTTAATAGATTAATATCTGAAATAGTTTACTATTTTATTTCATTTGTAATTCCCAGCAAGTATTACAGCTTGAAATGTGTCTACAGGAAATGGAATGAAAGCCATCATTGGCATCACCAATTATACTCACATGGAGTGACAGTTAAGTTTGGCTTTCACACTTGATAGGCCAAAGTTGTCTATACACTGTAATTATTTTATTTTGTATGTACACAGGCATGACAATAGTCTTATTTATATAAAATGATGACTCTTCCAATGTTGTAGATATTTCCCAATATTCAAATGCAAGCATACCAAATGTGTTAAATCGTATAGGAAGTATTCTTAAACAAAACGTCTATGATTAAGCATACAGTAATCATGAAACCTTTTGGCAGTTGGAATTTGTGCTGGAGAACCTAAATAAAGTGACATAATGAATCTGTATGATTTAAAATAAATATTTCCAATAGACTCTTGCAGTTTTTGTACAGATATCGCGCATGACTCTGCAATAATGATGTCTACTTAAAGATACAAGATATTTTCAAAAATTATTTTCATTACTCTATAGCCTTTTTCAACTTCATGTGGAAAAGCTGTAATTGCATATTTCTAATTGTATGTATTGTCTAGTGTACATATATTTAATTAGTTTCAACTGAGGAAAGTTTCTGAGGTTAGTACAGGTGAAGTGTTTGCTTGTTACCACTGGGTCTCACAGCTGATCCAGTAGCATGCACTGTACATTACAGGGACTGTAGCAGTTGAGTAGCAACAATGCATTGTTGATAATAGTGTGGGTTATTTCTCAAAATATTTGAGAGATTTGGTTGGTGAATTAGAAGTCACCTTAGTCTGCCTAGAGTATATTAATCCTTACTTCATACTTGTTTTTGTAGTAAAAATTCTGATTCAAAATATTAGATACAGTTACAGTTATCTGTGAAAATTTCAGTTCCATATGGTGCATACTTTATTATAAAACAGTGAAAACTGCTCACAGTGTTTTCATCATGATCATCAAATCCATTCACTGTCAGCTAGTGGATAAAGCACTGTGGCAACTGTGGTTGTTATTTTAATAGTGTGCATGCAGGTGACATTTGGAAATTCAATTTTTTTTTGTCAGATTTTTATTGATTTCTATAAACCAATTGACGAAATGCATTTGACTGATGATTACTGGTATTGCTATCTTTGTATGATTGTATCAATTGGGCTTTTAGTTTAAAATATTTTTTTGCAGATGCGTCACCAAACTATGAGGGTTACCTCTAATGATTGCAATAAAATATGAACATCATTTATTATAGCAATATGTATTTATCTTTGTGCATGCTCAAACCTTTTGAGGAATGGTGTCAATGTTTTGTTAATGTGCACCAGCTGAACATTTTGGCTGAATGATTTTTCAAGTCTATTTGAACATAAAGGTGTCCTGAACTAAAATGAAACATAAAAATTTGTATAGCTTTTTGTTCTCATGAGAATTTATACCATATATTCCAACAATATGCTGTAAATCTCCAACATGTCTTGCAGGTTACTTGTACTGCTTTACCACTATGGTCTGATTGGGAGGAGTGGACAAACTGCTCCAGACAGTGTGATTGGGGTGTGTCTCTCCAGAAGAGGAGATGCCTTCAAGGAACTTGTCAGGGATCAGAGAAGCGATATAGAACCTGCAAGATCACGGTACGTTCATTTTTTGTAATTTTTGACAATGCATTTTTGGGGCCGTTATGACTCTGCTTTGGTCTTGAGTTTTGGCTATTGGAGTATACTGAGATTAGTGAATTGATGTTGACAGTATTTAGCAGTTAAATATGAAACTTGCTGTCCAGGGCCAATTGCAAAAATTCCTTTGAAGATCTGATTTTTTAATAAGCAGAAAACATCTGATTGAGCTCAAATTGTCACAGGTTTTAATATTTTACATGTTTGATCGACAAAGTGTGAGTGCTGCTCTGTGACCTTTACCAATCATGTATCATCGGTATACATTGTAAAGTATGTGTGTATCATTTATTTGAATAACTGACTGTTAGAATAAAGACTGTTACTTAGCTTTAAGATTATTTCGTAAGAAGTCTTAGTCTTAACCTGAATTGAAATGCATGATCTCCCATCCAGGATTGTCCAGTTGGTACCCCAGACTTCCGCATGCAGCAGTGTGCTCTCTCAAACAATGAAAAGCATACTGATGGGAAGATGTACCATTGGATCCCAGTACAGAATCTGCCCATGGACCAGAGATGTACATTGACCTGTCGTGCCAGAGGACAGGATATAACTAAGGTGTTGTCCCCAAAGGTTTTAGATGGTACTTTGTGCTCATCGGATTCCATGGATATGTGCATCTTAGGACGTTGTGAGGTACGTATGTGTGTAATGTAGGGGTTTAAGGGGCAGTGGCTAGGTGTTGCAGAGGGAGAAAACTGGTTGGTAGTTGAAGTTTGGGGAAGAGGATCAATGGGGGATCGATGCTGAGTGTAAATTCATGTGAACGCAGATTCAATCTCCCTTTTGAGAAAAATTAATTCCTGGTTCAACCTGGGTGCAAACACTGCAATTCTTGAGTGTAAATATGATTTGATTGTAGAAGCTGATAGGCCAACTTACAAGCTGTGACTGTATCAGTGGCTTGAGCTGCCATATACGGGCCCTGCTGCCCTGGTATCTGTCATATGACTTGCATGCCACGTAAAAGTAAAGCTGGTACTTGTGCTTCTACCCAGTCATTCTGTCTTTGGTTATATTCCAAGAAGAATGCCAATAAATACAACCTCTTGAAATATCTTTGTTTGTTTATTTGTTTAAATGTTGCTTTCATATCTGTTTAATGAGTATTCCATTTTTCAGTAAATTTTTTCTGCACATAAATTCAAATTTCACTGCACTTCTCAGCTCTTTATTACTTCATATGACATCATTTTTGCTGTTACAACATGGCATCTGAAGGTTAAAGGTAGTATCATACTTTGGTTTTTGTCAAAGAAATGCAGATTCATGGGCAAAAATATCATGGAAGATGCAGTAACAGTCATCTGTGAAATCCCTGTGAAATCTGTCAAGTCCCTTACGATGCCCACCAGGTTTGAGGAAACAGTAAAAAACGTGAAAATTAAAATAATCTTTTTACCGTTATTTTTTATCTTTAAAAGATAAAAATTGTTTTTGGTAATTGGTTTTACTCTTTTCTGGATAAATACAGCATTTCAGTCAGAATAATTTTAACGGTATATGATGTTTCTACCATCACCATCTTTATACCGTGTAAGTTATAGGTAAATCTATGAATTTCTGTTTTGGTCTCTTATTACCAAAGTATGATAGTACCTTTAAGGCAATCTGTAGAAATACTAAACAAAAAAAAAGCAGATTCTGCTGCAGTAGTATATGGTGAAAAAGCAGAATGTATTTGCAATTCTGGCAATGAAGCCATATGAAAATGTGTGGAAAAAAAAATCAAAATGACTACATAAAGAAGCATGGAAATGGCCTTCTAGGTGGCCTACACCTAGCCAAATCAAATCTCCCTAGCTTGTTGATTTCAGTATAAATGTGGTTCTTGAAAAAGCAGAAGACAAGTACTGGAAGTTTACTTTGTTCAAACAGGCATGTATACATATCTTGTATACAATTGGGTTGATTGCGATCCAGTGAGATCAATCTATGCAAGTTGACTTGTTCTATCTGGGTCCAACCCAGAGTTTTTGGACAATGTGATAAAGTTGAAGCCTTCATTTTTGGTAGGTGTGTGCACAGTGTAAGGGGTGTGTGCATGTGTGCACTCTTTCATCATGTCACAGGTTGTTGACTCTACCAAATATGCTGAATATCTCAAAGGAACCCTAGCATGGAGGACCAAGGTGACCTCCTTGGACAACAAATCCACAAATAAGTCTTCCTTTTCTTTCTTATCAGTCATTCCAGTGCTTACAGGTGCCCCAGGTAAAAAAGGTGCTGAAAGTATAGTATGCAATTTGAGCTTATACATATTTGTGTTTATTTGTTTTAACCCAAATTGGAACATGCGTATTTCAATGTAAAGCATGATGAAGTAAGCAAACCAGATGAAATCAACTTTTAGTGTTTATTCAATCATGTTGGTATACATATGATTGCAATCACAGTAAATAGAGTGTATTGCTCTTTTTGTATGTTCCATGCATGTACCATTTTTCAAGAGTGGAACGGATGCAGTTATTTTGCATAGAACACATACAGGGAAATACCCTTGAGGAGTATCCTTCTACCGGAGTAGTTTTACTGGGGCTACATGTTTGCCACTGACAGAGACAAATTTAGAGGGGGAGCCATTGGATTTGTACCCTACCTTATTTTCTATAACTCAGGACTGACTTCCCCCAAATATTATTATTGCACTTCAGATATATTAGAAATTATTAGAAATTATTAGAAAGATTAGAAAGAAAACAGTGGCAAGGTGCTACATTCTTCTCCTGTTTCAATTTAACTTTGAAAGGTGGAAAAAAAGACCTTCCAAACCGTGTTTTCAGAAGCAGTAAGTGATATGTACACATCACCAAATCAGCCTACATCATACTAGGGCTTTGCTTTGCTCCTTTTGCAACAAAGTTTGTGTAATTTATTGATCTGCTCCTAAATATATAAAAAGGGTTATGTATAATGGCTTTGCAAGTATGTGGAGCATATTGACAGTTTCTCTTGACCTGACAATTTTGAAGATGCATGTACAGTAACTGGATCAGGATACTTGTCAATATGCTATGAAAGATGGCAACTAGCTAATTAATTACTATCTAGGCTATTGTTTAATCCATATGACTTAAAGGGTGCCCTTCCTCCATGATAGGCTATGCACGTATAGGCTACATGCCAAACATGCAAATAGATGCTGGATGTATACTAGTTAAAGACTATATAAACATCATCATAATGTGTACAAATGTAATTGTTCATGTAAAGGGTATAAATATGTTTTTAGAAAACAATACTGTGGCATCTTATATGTAAACAGCCCAGGTCCTATGCGTAGATGCAAGTTTTAATCATGTAGGAATGTGAACACAGAGTTAAAATCCTACCGAGACTCTAAACAGTGTGTTTCTGTGCGTCTTAGGGTGTTTGTGGGTAGAGTGCCCAGTAGAAACACAAACGGGTGTCAAATTTTTCGAGCCTCATCCGGCAACCCAATCGCCAAGAACCACCTATTGAGGTGGATCTTGCTTGGTGTCTTCAGGTCACATTATATTCAGAATGTCCGGTCTACCCTTGATGAAGCTCGATTGTGGTCGACGCTTGCCTTTTCGTACTCAGTAGCAGTAAATTTTTGGATTGAAAAATGCTTTTTATCGTGGAAGGGTGTAGCCAGAATGAACTTGGTGAATCACATCATGTCCTATTTCAAACAACCAACCATAACAACTTAGCAGTGTAACAACATAAAAACTCTCACATATACATGTACGTAGTGATGTTTGCCTGTGCTGGGTGAAACTCTTCTTGTGCAGTCTTAATCTCCTTTGAATATTTGAGATTTTATCCTTTGTTAAATTTCCAATGCCCCTGGCATAGTTACTTCATACCCCACACATGATGGTTCTGGCACACCTAATGGGAAAGCGATACTTAGATTAACCCCAACAATAAGTACAAGTTCACTCAAGGTCCCAAGCAAACTGTGTCCAAATGTTCCCCCTGGGAAAATAAACAATGTTAGAAAGAGGCAAAGAGACAAATAAAAAATTCCTTACAGCCGAGCATTTTTTTTTCAACAGGACAAAAATCTCATTTGAACATGGAAATATTCCTCCTGACAATGCATGTTTTCCTTATGAAGAGTACACAATACTGAGTTTTGAAACCAGGGTCTGTAAATGTACAGCTGTTAAGGATATGATTGACTTATTATTAAAACTTAAGTCACAGTTTTGAACATTTCACCCTCCTTATCATAAGTGGAGTGAATCCCTTTCCTGTCCCCTCACCTCTTAAAGGCATTGCATACGTTTGGTAATGACTCTGAAAATTTATGGCAATAAAAACTTACTTGGTGAGAAGTACAGCTGCTTTGGATAGTATAATGCATATTGAGAAACGTTCAATTCAAAGTACCGCGGTTATGGAAAAATATGTCACTTTTTATCTCAAAAAATTATGAATCTGAGAAGCGTTATGGCTGTAACGCTTCTCAGCTATTGACTAACTGTTATCTGGCGTGAAATAACCGCTCTAGTTTGTCGCCAAAATCTCACAAACGCTACCACCTTTTGAACTGAAACTTTCACAGGTTAGTTTTATGGTATATATATACAATTATATTGGTTTGAAACAAACAATAGGCTCAAATTACAAAACCCTTTAAACTTAACATGACAAGTTTTCCTAATTATAGTAGTAGTAATTAATTAAAATTTAGATAGATTTATCGATGGACTATGGCAATAAATGCTGTACTTTGTCCAATATGCAAAGTGACAATGATTTTTGGTTATGGCCCATAATTCATGATTAATACTGAAAATACAAACACTCAAATAGCTATTTAGACAAATTTCCAAGAATACTCCTCCACCTGAGGATTTCATCCATGTCAGTTTCCTGAATTACATCTCATCTCATCCCAAACAAGCTCATCGTGCCTGAATGCAAGCATGTTCAGAACATTTGGAATTAAGTCAGATTCTTGTTTACCTGAATTGTCAAGGGGGCACATTATGCAAAAAGTGCCAGCAGAAACACATTTAAAGAGTGGCTAGCTAAATAATTCCCATTCTTTAGCAAAAAAGTTAGCACATCTTCTAAATCCAAGCTATGACTTTGAAGAAAACCTAAACAAATGAACTACAATGTTGGTGAAATGAATAATATATAGCCATGTTGCCTTAACCTAAAGGATAATAGCATGTGAAGGAGCTAGCCACAGAGTATCAAGCCATTGCTAGTAGAACTTGTCTGATAACAACTCCCTGTTCCCTGCCTTATGAAGTAATAGGCGGGGTACCATAACATGCATCATGGAAACTTGCAGGCTTCTTGGAGTGTCTAATTTTCAACATAATATGAGCCTTTCCAACTGCACACGTGTATGGATAAGCACACTAGAAGTAAAAAAATATGGGCTTGTTTGATTTAATGATTCTTTGACTTTGACATTAAGAATGTAAACAAAAAATTGACTACTTTAACTGATACTCTTTAAAAAATGTTTGCTCATGTAAAAGCAGCTTAGCAGCATTAACATGTGTGTCCCCTTGTCCCTCATAGATAGCTGCTTCTTACACAGTCCACATATTCCTCATAGATAGCTGCTTCTTACACAGTCCACATATTCCTCATAGATAGCTGCTCACACAGTCCACATATTCCTCATAGATAGCTGCTTCTTACACAGTCCACATATTCCTCATAGATAGCTGCTTCTTACACAGTCCACATATTCCTCATAGATAGCTGCTTCTTACACAGTCCACATATTCCTCATAGATAGCTGCTTCTTACACAGTCCACATATTCCTCATAGATAGCTGCTTCTTACACAGTCCACATATTCCTCATAGATAGCTGCATCTTACACAGTCCACATATTCCTCATAGAAAGCTGCATCTTACACAGTCCACATATTCCTCATAGATAGCTGCTTCTTACACAGTCCACATATTCCTCATAGATAGCTGCTTCTTACACAGTCCACATATTCCTCATAGATAGCTGCTTCTTACACAGTCCACATATTCCTCATAGATAGCTGCATCTTACACAGTCCACATATTCCTCATAGATAGCTGCTTCTTACACAGTCCACATGTTCCTCATAGATAGCTGCATCTTACACTGTCCACATATTCCTCATAGATAGCTGCATCTTACACAGTCCACATATTCCTCATAGATAGCTGCTTCTTACACAGTCCACATGTTCCTCATAGATAGCTGCATCTTACACAGTCCACATATTCCTCATAGATAGCTGCTTCTTACACAGTCCACATATTCCTCATAGATAGCTGCTTCTTACACAGTCCACATATTCCTCATAGATAGCTGCTTCTTACACAGTCCACATATTCCTCATAGATAGCTGCTTCTTACACAGTCCACATATTCCTGAGCCTAAAAATCTATGTCTCTACTTTCCTCATTATCATCTGCATATCTTCCAATTGAATACTTTGCTTTTTGGGCTGTTTGTCTAATTGAACCTGGCCCCTCTCCAGCCCAGTTGCTGGCCTTGGGGTTTTTGAGTTACATGTAGATTTGAGCTTCTGGGGCTATTTTAATAATGAGCCTCAGTCTTCTATCGACTCTTACCTTGCCTTATCTTACAACTAATAATGCACTGCACTCATCTTTATCATTGTATGCATTGATGAATCTTACATGTAGGCCCATATTGTGCAATAATCAAACTCAATGAAATAATTGTGTACCCCTGTGGTTCAATGTCAATTCTTTACTATGGTACATAAAAGTGTATCCGCAAACTCTCACATTGTACACACATGATCAGTCTCATATCAATGCAATATGTAGCCTAAGGCTGAATCAATGAGTAAACAAACTTCTAAAAAACAAGCGAGTTCTTCCAACAATTTCAATTTATTTCAATTTAATTTCTAATGTAAGATATAACTCTGATGAAATGTCCTGCATTGAATTATGAAAACTTTTTTTTAAGTATTATCCTTGTGTGTTAACATGAATACTTGCATTTTTAAGGCTGTTCTTCTATATTATTTGAATATTTGAAGAAAACATAACTTACACAGAACTGAGTGTGCATTAAATATTACGCCTCAGCGTAAATCCCATGGTGACAATTTAAGTTTGAAGTTTTCCAAGTATAGGGTTAAAGGGTTAAAGGGCTCAGAAGCCAAGGAATGATACCAGGTTATTTGGGGTTTAATGTGGCCTACATGTACTTAGTAGTGTAGTGAATTGGAAACAAGTACATGTATAGGGGCCTAGGCCCCCTATACATGTAGCTCATGTGTGCATGTCACAGTTTCCTCAAGTTTCAACTGGAATATTAAATGGTGAAACCAACAACTAACTCTTTATGACCTTCCCAAATCCATGTAAAAATGAGGTATAGGCCTAAATATAAATATAAAATATAAACTATACACAGTGATCTTCAGTAAAACAAATCATGGTATCAATAGTACTCTCTAAATGCATAAGGGGCAACTCTTTTTTGAATTGTCTTCCACTCTTAAGAGTGAAGTTTGCATCGTTTTGAGTGATTTTCTACCGTGGCCCAGAGTAAAAACCACCACTGTATTTAAAGAGCCATATGAATGACAAAGCGATTTTAAACAAGTGTTTTTTTTTCACTTTAGCATTTAAAGAGTAGCATATTAACAAAGAATGATCAAATAAATCCTTAACAAGTTACTTAAGAAACGTAATGCTAGTACAAATACCATGGGCGTAGATCCCGGGGGGGCTAGGGGGGTTGCAACCCCCCCAGGTTTTCACTTTTTATATATATAAAAAATGATTTTGTGCACAAACGTATATGGATGTACGACCCAGCGACCCATATAATGCACACTATATGTTGAATATCACTTTGCCACCAGATGTACAACATCATGTATATGTACATTGAGAATGGCAGCCAACCAACTGAACCCCATGAGAACTGTAAAGCATGCAGTTTGGCACAGTAGATAAGTTTACTAACACACCCTCAACAACTGGGTAGAATGTGTGCATCATAATAAATCTTTGTCATAGTAAAGGGATAATACCCAAATGTCCACTCTTCGCCAACAAATCATCTGGTCAACTACCAGTTTTCACCATCATGTTGGTCAACTCATGATGGTTTGCATGTAAGTTTAGGAGCCACTTATTCTTTCCCTCTCTGCACACTGCAATGTTCAATAAATGCAGGCTCATGTCAAGTTGTGCAAGATATATGACCTAAGAACCTGAAGTACACATATTTGATGACTGGTTGGGTGGATTGCATTCATGATGTCCCTGGTGGGAACATACCGTGTATATTGAAGACAAATAACCATCAATTTGAACGGTTACTCTGCTCTAGTTAAACATTTAAGATATACTGTTGTGTCAAGTGCACTTCCGTTAAATTAAAAAAATTTTTCCAAAATGTGACCACTTCTCTGATATGCTCAAAATTTAATTGATTGGTACAAAAATCATTGAATTGTTGTTTGATGAAATTTCAGGTTATTCATGGTGGAGGTAGTACTAGCAGTCATGCAGTTATACTGGAGTAAAAAAGAGTCTACATGTATACTGAAAGTTAAAAAGAATGATGAATAGGTGTGGTAGTGACAATTGTTGAGTGCCATGTTGCATGATATTCCAAGGTGCAAATGAATTATTGCCTCAGGGTCTATGCCCAAGGTTTCATTTGCCTCAGAGGTACGTGTACCGTGTCAAAATCACATCATAGCAGTACAAAATCTTATGGTCTGCCACATATAATGACCACAAGATGCACCTGTCATATATTGCATTACTGGCACAATTGGAAAGCAAGCATTTAAAAGCCAATGGCAGTAGATGACTATGTTCACCTGAGCAGCAGAATGCTTGGTGGTGTGCATGTTACAAGTGAAGTTCAAGTAGCAACCTCATGCCTGTGGCTTATTTCTTATTTTCTGTGCAGTGGGTTAGCAATATTGAAAAACTGAAGATGATGCCACATTATTGCCACAATTGTTTTGCCCATTTCAAATCCAGTAAACAAGTCTGATTGTTACTTGACAAGGTGTCCGGAGAAATACAGCAGTTTGGTCATTGGCAAATATTGAGTTTGGAGAAAAAATGTTCAGAGAAGGCTGTATGCTATTCTACCTTAACTTACTGATGCTGGTCACATCATGCGTTTTACTGTGGCATCTCCCTGTCAAAATCTAGGTTGTAGTGAAGTTGCACAAGACATCAATTTTTATGACAGCTTTTCTTTGTGTTTACTTGTTCATTACAGTAACTTCAAGTGAGCTTTAAACTACATGCTGCAGATTATTGTTGCTATGCAAAGTCTCAATATCCAATCATATTGATTTAATTAAATATAAATTTAAATACATAGATTTACATCTTTATAAAATGGTAATGGTACAGTTTTACATTTTCATTGTTTCCAACTTGGTAATTGTTTGGCAATATTGGGGGCAGGTACATATCATCAAATCTAAAACTTTTCATACAGTGTCAGCTATCCTGCTGATTTTGTTCCTTCCACTTCTCAGAACTAAATCTAACATTTTGGGGCCTCTTTTGAACAGTTTGCCTAAAAAGTATTCACTCATTTGTCCACTAAAATAATTTGTTCATTTGTGCATACAAATTACAACATAATGTTACTTAGCAAAATATAGATTGTGTGGTTAGGTGATTTTTCCTCAATTTGATATTCCCATTACTTTCCTGACTAGGGTATTCACATTTGGGAATCCTGTTTATCCATTCATGGCATAACCCCAGGCATCACTCAGGTTGTTGAATTGGGTTGTCATACGATAGTTTGAATTCTCTGCAAAGAATAACAGATTTGAGTGCCAGGGTGTAGAGATCATGGTGCCATTGGCATTTGCCTTGGAAATGGAAGTGGTTGGACATTTATAATGACCACAGCTTTGAAAACCACAAGAAAGGAGTTGAAATCTCTTTCCCTCTAGGAAGGTCACACTTTCGTATTACATACCAGTCAGTTAAGCTAGCTTGCAGTTAAAAGCTTTGTAGTAATACTTATTATAAATGTATATTGGGCTCTTTACATGTAATGATAAAAAACTGTTTACAATTAAATTAGTGTAATACTAATAGACAAATTCATTGTTGGTTTCCCTGTTTTCTTATGACAATACCAGTTGGATATGTGTATGACAGTAAGAAGTAAGTTAAGTTATGGAAACTGGAATGTACTGCAAATTTCTCTGATTTTAATAGGAAAGTTCCATCAGTCACAAGCCTTGATGGAATCATTGTTATTCATTTCATATACATATAGATTGTGTGAGCTAGCATTCTTTATAATTATAGAAACATAATGTAGACTATGAAGTGTATTAATGTAAACACCTTTGTATTAGTGAACCTCACAGTGATATCATTTGATTACAAATGTCCCAGGTTAGTCTCTATGCATATCCAGCTGTTGCAATTCAGGATTATGACATACATGTAGGCCTATGTATATTCCAGCTGCAACATTGAATGTATTTTCCATCTTGAAAATGTAAACCTGAAGCAAAATTCAATTCTTCATACAAAAATGCAGTATAATCCTTTCTTTTGTTTACAAACAACCGCTGATGGTTGGCATGGGCAGCCAAATGTTGCAAAATATTTCATTTTCTTGATAGAATACGTGACCAAATTCAACATTTTAGCAAACGTTCCATAGCTGTTTAAAAATCATACCAACATTGATTGTGTTGTGTTCATTTTTAACTTCATTACATTCAGCAATATCTTTGAATCTTTTATTTTTGCTCAATTGTTTCAAATGTCTTTATTTGGATTCAAAGCACTTTCAAAAGAAGTCGATAAAAGTCTCCAAATTACCTTTCATTCTAGTGTTTCAGCTGAACATGGGTCTACTGTTTAGTGTCACATTTTCTTATCCTTTACTGTTTGTGAAGTGACTTTTGAAATATTGTAATTTTCAGAAATACCATGGCCTGATTGTTGGATGATTATGGTTGCTATTGTCACTATTGTTTGCTGAAGAAACATTTGTCTTCATTTGTATGGTTTGGATAAAATCTGGAATGCATATCAATCGCTATGCTGGGAAGACAGAGGCAGAGGGGATACCTCCTCCCCTAGAGCATGTATTTGAGTGTTTTGTTCTTGTGATGTGCACCCTGGATGACAGTGTGCTCCTCTCTGTCAATACATCAGCTTAAGCTGAAGACGTCTGGCTACCTTAAATACTTGAAGCAAAACAAATATTTAGATTATGTGCACTTTCTGAATCAAAAGTGCAGAAAAGTCAAATGATGTACCTTTTTAATAAACTAAAATATTATAATGGTAATTAAGAATACAGGTCATGGGTTTGAATCCCACACTTACAACTCTAATAAGTGTGTTACTCTATAGTAACTCAGTAGCACTGAGTTAATAAGGTAGATGGTCAAACCTAATGTGAAATCTTCATTCTTACTATTGGATACTGTTGCATTTAAGTCTGTCCATATATTGTATGCGTGTATGAAAAGAGCTGATTGGAAAATTCTTCTTATATGTTGATGTGATACATACTTAAGTTATCTGCTGTACAAAAACAAATCAGGAGCCTAATATTTGAAGACACCTGCAACACAAATGACCCGATTTAGTATTATATCCCCATATTCTTAAAAATCAACAATGGGTTTTGATTTGTTACATTATGTTAATGTATTATCTTTTGTCCCAATTGTAATCAATTGTTCTTTCAATTTGCCCAGTAGCCTGTTGGATGTGACCACCAGCTCAATTCTACAGCAACAGTAGACAGGTGTGGTGTTTGTAATGGAGATAATTCCACCTGTAAGCTGATGAAAGGCAAATGGCATACCTCACCTTCTACATCAGGTAGGTAAATCCCACATGTCTGAGGAGTTCTTAGCACAGGGAGCCAGTGTAATCCAGGCCAGAAATCACATACCTCAGCTGCCTTGGAAAAACAGTTGTTTTTTTCATTCAGGTGGGGGAAACTTCTCAGGAGGATTTCTTTGAAACCATTGCTGTCTTTGAGTGGATTTGCACAAATAAGCTTCATAAACAAAGTGGAATCATGTGAACTTTTTTGAATTCTCCTTTTTTAGCCTTTTTTTAAAAGCATTTTTTTGGGGGGAGATATATATATAGGCAATGAGTTTTTCTTTAAGAAAGTTATTCTGACGTGTAATGTATTGGTGTTATTACATGTACCTGAGCCCGTTTTAAACTTAATGGTTGTAATATTATCTTATTTGTCTGCACTTTATTTTGATTTATTTTTAGTCTTCCTCTCTTTGTCTGCCAAAGATCTCATATAAAGGAGAGAGCTATTCACAGCTGGACTTTGGTAATTTAAAACCTTCATCTTTGATCAAACTTGGCAAAGGCATAGACAACAGATGGAGGTGTATGTTGCCTGTTGTTGTATGTAGGAGGCTTAAGCATTTTAAGCAGAAATCATGACTATTTCAAGCATTGCTCCATGTTTTAACTTATTCTTAAAAACAACAGGATTCTAAAATGAGCATGAAATTAGCTGGAAGAAAACAAAATCAATCATTTAATGCAGTGCATAATGGCTAGCTATATGTGGCCATCGGCCAAGCACACGTTTTGAATTGCCGTTTTTCCCAGTCTGTTATTATAAATGTTTAGATATTTTCCATATACATGTACTCCAGTAATTTTTGTACAATGCCATTGCTGCAGGTATCATGACAATGCCTTAATGCTCCTTTACAAATGTAAGATATTTTCAAAATTCTTTTTCCTTACTCTATAGCCTTCAACAAAGAAAAGAAACACATGTGAAGAAGCCTTTTGTTCTATTTTTAAAAGAGGCATAATATTTTTCAAATGAACTCACATGGAATAAAGAAATTGCTGAGGTAGTTTTTTAAAGTCAAGATATAGCCATTCCAATTACTATTTTACAATTTAGCTGTGATTTGATGTATTGGGGATATTAATTGCAAAAGAGAAATGTATTTGGCCCAAAGATTTGTGTTAAAAATAGTGGTATCAACACTGGCCAAACTTCAACAGTCAACTCCAATTGTTCACGATAACATAAAAAGTGTCTTGATCCACATGACATAAATGGGATATATTTGTTGGCATTGTACTTTAAAGCAATTTGGATTTTGTTGCAAGAAAGGGAAACATGTGGAATCCAGCCCCCTTGCTTCACAAACATGGAGGAACTTGGCTTTGATAAGTTGGGCCATCTTTCTGAAAACTGAAAAACTGAATTGAAAAAGCCCCTGGTTGAAAAAGCCTGGGAAGTCCATTAAGGTCAAGGCCATTTCAACTAGTAAATCAAGATGTCCCTACAATCATGCAGGAGATATCAAGGCCAACTTAACACTGTAACCTCTGTCTGGTGCCTTTGTAAAATGCCATGCTTGGCCATAAACTATTTCTGACAATTAATAGTACTTTCATTCACAACTTGCCTTGTTCATGTATACACACAACTGCATTGCAGTGAAGATGCATCCTTTTCACACTCCCATGATCGTACCTTGTTGCAATTATGGCACAAAGAAAATGGACCAAATTATTGCCAGTATACTTTTATTGAAGCAATAGAATGGTCATCTACCAACTGGACAGTGGCACTTATATTTAAAGTAGTTGTAATGAAGAGAAGGATCAATTGGGCATTGCAGCACATTCAAGCAAATAATGACAGCTGGTGGACCACTAGTATAAGGCAGTGGAAGTACACCATTCATTAGCCTTAATGCAACAAAGGTTGTAGGCACATCTTCATGTACTTTCACCTTTCTTTTCCACCCACAAGGCAAGATAACTGTTTGCCAGCACCATCAACATGATAACATTGACCAAAACATGATCAATGACCAACATGACCCAAATTAATGTGAACACAAGTTTAAAGTTTATATGACAATGGTACTTTGCAGGAGTGGATCTAGGATTTTCCAAGGGGGGGGGGGGGCGTGAAAATAAAATGCACAAAATAGCGGAAAAATTGTGACAAACTACGTTCAGACTTTCAGATTTAGAGTAATTGCAAATGATTGACAAAGATTTGATCTGATTATTGTGTGCAACTATCTTTGAAGATATATATCTGAAGATTCTCAGTACGGTATCATATTTCCTGTGCTATAATCATCTCCCTCATCAGTCTTGATCTTCACTGCCTTGTTTTACTGTAACTTCATATCTGAGGTATGAAACAATTCATATACAATGAAATGCCAAGCTATGGTATATGAATAAGTGTCTTCAATTTGATCATTCAAGGATTGAACATGCTAATTGGTTCTCACCCGATCCCATTTTCACTTCCGCAAAATAAATGAAACTGGGTATCAAATTCAATCAGATTAAGGTATAAATAATTGCATTTCCGCTTTCTTGAAACAGCTTTGAACTTCTATGGAAGTATGGAAATACATGCTAGACAATTTCTCATAGAAGTTGCTGATAGAGATCACAGAATCAAAACAAATGTGGACCTTATAAAGGATGCCGTCAGTAACCTTTTCTAATTTGTAGGTCATTCCTGAGGGCAAGATTTACTGTGAGACCGTTGGAGGGGCAACTTGGGGTGGACTATGGTTGGACTAATTCACTCTATCAGCCATTGGCTTTTTTAGTTATGTTTCCCATTGATGCTGACTGTTCCATATCAATTTGTTTTGTATCAAAATCGCTCCTACAGAAAAAGGCTGTTTTCTTGTGCACTGGCGAACCGTGCTACTATATTATGGGTCTTTCTGAGAACCAATCACAATGATTCTTACATTTTTACATTGTCCGAACTTCTCGTACAAATACTTTTTTAAGAAGGTCGAATGGTGGCTCCATTTTTATTTATGGCGAGTTAAAGATAGACTGATCTGTCGGGAACTGGAATTTACACACACAAATTGGGAGAAAACATAGACAAATTGTGGCGATTAATGGTAATTTTACGGGCATAATTAACCCTTTCTTCCGACTCAAAGTTCGCAATAATATAATAAACCTGTAGAAAATTCATATTCCTTTCTTACATTTGTTTAAGAAAGTAGAATGTCGGTCCGTTTTTTAGTGGTGAACAGAACTTTGAAATGAAACACACTTTTTGATAGCTGTTCCCACAGTGCACAAATTAATGGCTGCAGAGCGCTTACAAATTGATATGCTTGAAGGAGAGGAGAAAAATGTTTGTGTATAGGTTGAATTATGTACTCCAGCCACGCAGGGAGTGCAAGGAAAGGTTCCACCAATCTGATCATGGAGCCAGGAAGGGACTACTGCATTACTTTATCAGAGGTCTGAAAATACATAACAACAAACGTATACATGTGTACATGTAGTACATTGATATTTAAGATATACCAGTGATTTGAACATTTGTGCATGGAGTATTAGGGTTGCAAATTGATTAATAACAACACTAGTGTGTAGTTTTGAGCTCACAGTGTGATCCCTAATTATTATGATATTATGTAAGGTCACAAGGGGCAAAAGGCTACCATGTATAACTTCAAGTCTACCAGAGAGTAAACAAGGTAATCAGGGGTAACACCACGGCTTCCAAACTTTGAGTTTGGTCAAGTTTTAAACTGATTGGATGTTGTCGCCATTATGAACACCTTTTTTATTTTTTTTAACTTGGGAGACTTCCATTTCTTTGCAGGCAGTTCTCTCTAATATTTAAATTTTTGTCAGTGGGGTCCCTGATATCATAATCCAGACAAGTGCATTGTATTATTTCACACAAATATTCACTTGTAAGTTGATTGATGCTGATATGTGCATGCTAGCTTTTGGCCCTAATCTGGGCACATGTTTGCTGTGGCACCAATTTGCAGCATGTGTTCAGCTGATAGGTGGTAAAGAGGACAAAACTTATCATGGTCCAGATGGATGATGGATACATAAATTATTCACAATAAAACTTGCCTTCCAGACAGATGGCAGATTGATATGCATCAACATCCATTCTGCTGTTTGCTATTTGGGAGGTGCTTTCCATGACTACTCTCAGCCAACAAAGGTGACACGGTGACTTCCTGCTCCTCACTTAGACAGTTAGTGGAGAATTGTCAGGCAGAAAGGTCTATCATAATTGAATTGTTTTGAGCTTTAATTAGCATCTTGCCAGTGGGTTATCGCCACTGGGGTGAGATTTCAGATTAGCTGATGAAAGAGCTGAAAGTTGCTATTAATATGTTAGGAACAGTGCCAACTGTCACAATAGAAATTTCAACCAAAAATGTAGCTCTTTTAAGTTCTACATGAAAATCAGGTTCAGGTTCAGGTGTATTTCCATACTATTATAATGTTATTACATTGAGTAAATTCAAAGTAAGATAATAGTATGAGGAGGTCAGACAAGAAGCCGGAGCTTGTACAAAGGTCTGCTCCCTAATTTACATTGAAGAATTATAGTTACAATAATTATGATTAATTAAGGGAGTTGTTTCTACATTTTGTTACGCTAGAATCTTAACTTGTTTATTTAACTTACAAAATGAATAATGAACTAGACCTGTGTTTGTTGACAAACACTGAGCTTTTTCGCGTATGTTTTATAAATAATATGAAAAATAAAGATGAATGCAATTGGCCCAGTACAGAAAAATAGCAAATCAGTGGTGTCTTCATTGCCGTTAACAACTATCAGGAGTGTCGTCAGTTGTCCATAAAATACACACGTATGCATACTGATACATGTACATATACACGTGGCAATGAGAAACATAGAATTGGCCGAGTCTACTATAGGCCAGCGTGCATAGTATGTATGGCTGTGCATATGGGCAGTGGAAACAGCAAAACGATTGATTTTCTAGCTCATCGTGCTCCATTCAAGTGTACACAATTGTCCCACTACTACAGATAGCCATATCAGCGGTCCAAAAAGTTCCAAAGCACGTGTTTTGTGTTATGTTTGACTCTAAATGGCAAAATTAATTATTCAAAAAAAATAATAAAAAATCAGGCGATGACGTCATCGTAACGTCACTTCACATTATGGATACTATTACCATTTCCTACCTACCCACCAAGTTTCATTACGATCGGATATTCGCTTATATGTGTTTCTGGGGAAAAAATGGCAACATTAAATATTCAAAAATCAATTAAAAAATCAGCCGATGACGTCATCGTTACGTCACTTCACATTATGGATACTAGTACCATTCCCTACCTACCCACCAAGTTTCATCACCATCGGATATTCCCTTATATGTGAATCTGAAAATCAGCTTTTTGATGACGTCATCATGACGTCACACCTTTTTGGTAAATTGTGGCATATGCCTATAACCTAACAAACATTTTACCGAAACAATTTCGAAAAAACGATTTGTCGTTCAGGAGATATTAAGAAAAGGTCCAAAAATTGAATAATTCGTATAAAATCACACGATGACGTCATCGACACGTGACCACATTTTGTGTGTATAACATGTCCCTATATACTTCCATACTAAGTTTGAGTTGCATCGGACTTGCAGTTCCGGAGATAAAGAGCCTTGAAATTTGCACTTTTATGATGACGTCATGGTGCACGTGATGACGTCATAATGACGAAATGTTTCGGCATGGAACCTGGGGTGGTGGTCTAACTATGTGCCAAGTATGAAGTTGATCGGAACTGGCATAAGGGTAGAAGTGACTTGTATAAAACCCCTGTGTTATGTCTATGGGAAAAAAGTGGAATAAAAAAAAAGAAAACTAGAAATTGTGTCTGTTGAAAACAGAACACAAGGCTTTTCCGTTTTATAGAAAAATCAACATAACCTTATACACACAAAGACATTTGATTAATATCTTAAGTTTTATACTTTTGAAGTATGCACCTTTAATCACACACTCACGTGACTTGGTCATTATTTCTGTCACAAAGAAAGACCTTGCCTAACATCGACTTTTGGCGAAAGAATCATGATCATAGCCCTTACAACTTTTAAATCAGAAGCCACTTCCTGTTTGACCGGAAGTAGAGGTCGTAGAGGTCAAGCAATGTATCACAAATGAAAGACCTTGCCTAACATTGTCTATTGGTGAAAGAATCATGATCATACCTCTTACCACTTTTAAATAAGGAGCTACTTCCTGTTTGACCGGATGTAGAGGTCACAGAGGTCAAGCAATGTGTCACAATGAAAGACCTTGCCTAACATTGACTTTTGGTGAAAGAATCATGATCACATCTCTTACCACTTTTAAATGAGGAGCTACTTCCTGTTTGCCCTGTACAAGTCAATGGGCTATAACGTGAAAAATATTTTTAAAAATCATTAAAAATCAAAAAATGACGCTGTCTTGACGTAACTTCAGAATTACAATCCCGAACCTCCAATTCAGCAATGTACCAATTTTCAAGGCGATCGACCGTTCCTACTATGTGTTATAAAAAATCGCATTTTTTATGACGTCATGATGACGTCACCGATTTTTTGTCTATGCAGTGTTCATCTATGGTGTATGCTGAAGAATTATCAAAAAGAAATTCAAAGATATCTTATTTCGTTTACAAGATATCGTTAAAAGAACTTTAATGACCAAACATTTCAATAAATCATAAAAAATCAAGGAATGACGTCATGATGACGTCATTGCAATTTTTCGATATAACACTTCCCAACTTAGATACATACCAAGTTTCAACTCAATCGGACTTACGGTTCGTTCATAATTGATGTCTGAAGTTTGCCCCTTTAAGACACTGTCACGTGACACATGATGACGTCATGATGACGAAAAGTTTCGATGCACATTGACGCTATTGGGACTTTGTTTTGACCAAGTTTGATGTAAATCGGCAATTTAAAAGTGGCAAAAGTGGCACCGAGAATGTCCCTGTGCTTTGTCTATGGGAATTCCAACGACAAGAAGAAGAAGAAAAAAGAAAAAAAATCAGAACAAAAACAATACCTTTTCCGTTGAACACGGAAAAGCCAAAAAGAAAAAGAAAAACAAAATAAGAAAAACAAAAGCTGTTCCGCTGCATGCGAAACAGCTAATAATGTTACGTATTACAGTAACATTGTAATACATATGCGGAAAACAGTGTGGCATGGAACAAAACGAACTCAATATATGACTCAAAAAGGACAATTGTGATACCTGAAATAATAGTAACTTGGCTAACTCCCATACATATACTGGAACTTTAAATCACAAATTTGCACTAGTTTTAAAATGTAATAAACAAAGATATTTGAGTACCTAGGTATCTCTATTGTAATTTATGACTTGACATCTTCTGGACAGCAATGCTGGTCAGTTGATTTTCCTATGAAGTCATTCACAATTTAAGCCCCCATAATCCTGTTATTTATCCTGCAGAGAATGGATGAAACAGATCCTTCTTGACCTATTGGGGTAGTAAGACTGTTTTTGGATGTAAGAACCAAACTTGACCCGACTTCAACTCTCATGGGCATAATCCTGTTGGACTGGGGATCATAACTAGATTACCCACCTTGACAAATTCAATCAGGGATGGAGTCTTTCAGGCACTTTTGTGGATTAGCTTGAGGGGTAAAAAATTGTAAATTAAACCCAAAACTAGGTATAGGATTTGTTAGAGTTGCCTGGAATGGTAGTTAACCTTTCAGGGGCAGAGCTGGTTTGGTAAGTAGTCATTTAATTTATTTGGATTAAATATAGGACACTACAGAAGACCTATTGTGCCATCAAGTACACATAGTTTTTTCCATGTTTGGGTATACGAGATGTATGTTTCTTTCTCGGACCTATTCTTGGAAACATTTGTGTGTTTTTTTTAGGTAAAATTTTCCAAGTTTGTTTTGAGGAGATTTCCATAGCTGATACTATGTTTTACAAGGCTTCGTCACATGTAATTAAAACTAAAACCTTTCTTTTACATGCGTTCCTTCTTGTTACTTATTCAAACCCGACTGACTTCTTCTCAATGTAGGTTCCACAATGTGCGGGCAAATTTGTTCTATTTTTGCTCTTTTTGGTCTTTGCCTCTTTAATGTCAGATTAAACTAGGGTCAGACACAACAAAACTAGCATTATAGTACAAACATGTAAACAAACTGGTTATTCTGTAGCAAAAGGCTGCATGCAAACAAAATTGATGCATACATACAAAAATGCATACATAATGAAACTGAAACACCCCCACAGTAATTTACTAATTGAGCAAAAATGCAGTGTTTCAATTTGATGTTTTCATCCAGCCAAACATGTTATGAATATTTTTTAGGAAAGTTGTGGACTCAACAATAATTCACAAAGCCCTTTCACTGCCAATGTCCCAGATTCATTTTGTCTTAGCAATGCTAGTCATGCCCTGATTGATCTTGACTATTGGTCAGATTTGGGAGGGGAAAGGGCTTTTTTGTTCCTATGAATATATTGATAAGGGGGGGGGGGGGGTACCAATACCTGCAAGTTCCTTGAAAGTTGTTTTCTTAGAACCAGGGAAAACAGGAGATGTCTTTATGTAACAAGTCATCACCTATTAACCACTATCAATTCTTCCTCTTTCTACATTTTTGAAAGGGTTGAAATAAATGAGCCGGAGAATGAAATGAGCAGCCTAATTGCTTTGGAAGATAATCAAGGTCATATTGTGTAGTAGAGCCACAGAGTTTATATTTACACTATTATTCACAAGTTAATTTGCATTCACAATTCAGTATCATACACAAGACTCATCATTTAATGTCAGGCCGGTTAATGAGATACTGAATTTGGGAAATGATGATGGTATAGTGGTACAATGACTGATCAGCTGAGAACAGCTTAAAATTACACCCAGGAGGAATCCCCACCTACCCACCCCTGGACCATGTAGCCTGCATCATCTATGTCCATTAATGTTATGTTAACCTCAAATTGAAGAATTCAGTTTTCATTTTATTTTAATAACAGACACAGCAGTCAAGGAACTTTTCACCATACCCAAAGGCAGCTTATTCATCAGGCTGACCAGTAAAGGCCCACATTTTTTGGATTTAAGATGGCAGTGGAGTAGAGCCAGCCTCAATCAGAGATCCTCATGGACTGAATCTGGAGAATACAGGATAGCTGATAATAATGTGCAGTATACAAGCCTGCAGAGTGGTAGAGAACATGTCTATATTCATGGACCACTGATGGAACCAGTCACCGTATATGTAAGTTGATCACATTTCCAAATTGTATCCTATGTTACAGACTTGAGTTTTATGTCACTCGCCCTAGTTACCAAAGCCAAATTGGAAGGGTGAGAAAACAACAGCTGTGAAAATAAGTATTCACTGAGAACCAAAATAAAATCAATGTAGAAACCATACATATACATGTAGGCATCTCTGCTATCAAGCATGCCTTTGAATGAGACCATCGCATTACTTGGAACCAAGACAACCAACCACATTGCATCAGTCATCACCTGACATTGTGGACAAATCAGGAAAAGGCCAAAGATATTAGGGAACAAGAAGGCATCAACATTGAATGACATCTGGTTGTCACTCCCTCATAACAGTAGTAACACACATCATTGCACATACCCAAGAACCAAACAGTATCTTAGTTCATGCATAACTGCCTGAATCACTGTCTACAGTATTCTACTCAGTCTTTTCACCTGAGAATGGAAGCAGCACACTCTCTGGACTGTTGAGATGTACTTTCCCATCCAGTTCACACTCACAAAAGAGATATATAATATGTCATATGTCAAATGTCAAAGGTTATCATTTCTGTCTAAGGAAATCATATTATATACATGATATGTTTAAGGATGTGTTACACTCAGGAGAGGACTTATTGCACCATGTTGGAGTCCCCAAAATTAGACAGTTTTGAAATAAAATAACTTTTTTTACAGTGCTGGTCAAGTATAATAATTTCTTGAGTATGTCAGTTGTTATGTTTGCAATGAAAGAAGTCATATTCAATGACATCAGCTGACAGCTGGTTCACACTTACATCTTGCTATGTGATAGGATAATGTAACCTAATCTAAACCTATTATGCTTGGACCTGTGCCATGTTTCTCAGTACAAGTTAACAGCAAATGTCAAATGGATGCTTTCCTGGAACATTCTTGCTTTCTTCCAAAAAACACAAACGTGACCAATCCCATATCTCGCCTTTGGTCTTAAACAAACCTAAGAAACCATTTAATAATTATACCATTTATTAGATTACATTGTAATTTATCAAAAAGCTGATTTGTTGTCTAATGTCCATGGTGTTGTCCATGTACAGTAAAATACTAATGTACAGTATGAAGCATGGTGATGACAATGAGCAACAGAGGGCAGTATTTACTTTATACTTGCTTGGTTTAAGTTTGCAAGCCCCTCATCATCTACAATATTGAGTTCAGTAGAGGGCAGCAAACATAAACAAGACATTTCATGGACCTTAGCAAGATCCTTTTTCAAACCTCGGCTCCGGCTCAGGCTCCGGCTCCAGCTCTGTCATCCATATGCTGAAAATACAGGTTGTGGTTTTTCACTGCAGCTGAAACTCTGTTTTCCTTTTCAAACCAGAGAACCTACCTCCGAACCGCAGCCAAAAGCCTCTATTTTGATCCCCGTTATTTTAAAATTGACTCACAAAATGGAGCCGGAGCTGGAGCCGGAGCCTGAGCCTGAGCCGGAGCCGCGAGGTTTGGAAAAGGGCCCTAAGAGCCTGTTTTTGGCACTGTGCATGCATGTGCAACAGTAGGTTATCTTCTTACAAACAAGTTTTACGTGACATGTTGACACGCATTAAGCGTATAACGGTAGTTGCCGGTCCACAAAGTTTAAAGTTTTTCTAGAAGAAAGCCTTACTTTGAATTGTTCATGTATGATGGGCCACACTTGTTCCAAAGGTGTATAATTGGGTACTTATTCTTTGTTGAATCCGTATGTCCGTAAGTAGTATGTATAAACATATACATCATGTACATCACTCATTACCAGCCCTAGCAACTGTATTTCTCAGAGTGCTTTAATTGCGCACAGTAATCTTTGATAATGAGGTCCGTTCAATACTTTAATATTGGGGCCTCACACATTTAAAACTCCCAAATCAATGCGGCCATCTCATAATTATAATTTGTATACCCCTTTTTGAATATGCGTTTTTGGGGGTCATGCAAATTAATATATTAATTGTGTGATTATAATGGATTATCACAACCTGGGGGTTCAGTGCTTCAGCTTGTTGAGGATATGTTGGCTTAAAATCTGGCCCTACATTGTTTTGAATGTGGATAGTTGCTTCACTGAAAATTGGTAGCAAGTCGGCTACGAAAAAAGAAAATTTCAGGGTTTTTTTTGGGGGGGGGGGCAATTAGCAAAAAATCTAATCGGCTAACAAACAAAAAATGAAAAGAATTACTGGTAGGTAGTTGAGGGTTCAACCTACTATTTGCAGTATTGCACCAAAAACTGAGAGACTCTTGGATGATTTTGTTTTAACTGTGATGTTGCTTTGGTTTTTACACCAAGCTAGGTCAATAGGAGTTTATTTAGTTTAATAGTGTAGTACGTGCACCCTAAGTTTGTTTGCGTTTGCAAAGGATAGTGGGATATCTTGTGGTAAACAGGATTCCATACATTGACACGTGTATATATGCGTACAGTTGCTGGTTCACAAAGTTTAAAGTTGTATATTTCTAGAAGAAATCCTTTATACCTATCCCTGTCCTTTGAGTTATAAATCATACTTTATGCAACGTGGCCCATCAAATTTCACTGTCGAGTTACTCGTTCCAATGGAGTTAAAGGTAGTATCATACGTTTTTATCAAAGACATACAGATTCATGGGCAAAAATATCAAGACAGATACAGTAACAGTCATCTGTGAAAATTTCAGTCCCATATGGTGCCCACTTTTTGAGAAAACGGTGAAAAACAGCCACAGTATTTCTTAAGTCTTTTCTCTTTTATTTTTTATCTTTAAAAAGATCAAAAAGATTTTCGGTCTTCGTTTTACTAATTTCTGGATAAATACCCCATTTCAGGCGGGAACATTTGAACGCTATGTTTCTACCCCCACCATCTTCATACCCTGTAAGTTATAGGTAAATCTGTGAACATGTCTGTTTTGGTTTCTTACCAAAGTATGATACTACCTTTAAGTTGGGTATATATACACATGTAGTTACAGTTTCCATGGGACTAACATACTGTACAGTTACATGCAGCAGTGCATGCATGTATCGTACCTATGTATGTATAAAGTATGTATACTTATCATCCAGCGCCAGCCCTAGCTACAAATTTACCCAGAGTGTTTTGCGCATAGCTTGTGAGCAGAAAAGCCTTTGTTTTTGTTGGGCTGTGTATCTTCTTCTTCTTAGAAAGGAAATAATTGTTCATAACGGTGGTTCAGACTTAAAATATTAAGTGCACATTATGGTACTTGGCTAAATTCAAAGAAAAATGGCAATACTGACTGTTTTATCCATTTGACTTGAATAACAGGTAGCATTCAGCCAATCATCCTCTGGTTCTGAGACGGTGCATTACAGGTTTATTGTACCACTTCTTTATGGATGGAAGAGTAATAAGTGGTCAGAATGCTCAAGGACATGTGGATCAGGTAGGACTAGAAACATATTTCCTTAGTTTGCCCAAAGATCATTTTCCGTGTATTCAGCCAGATTATATCCTCCCTTTTTTATTGGCAGGATTATGAAGCCAAACAAAATCACTCTGTTTTACTTTTAGTGATTCACCATTGGATTTTCTGTCTTATCCTTTATTTTGTTTGTGAGCTGATTTCTTGTGTATGTGTGCTCAGTCTTTCATGTGCTTCTTGCATATGGCTGCATATTTCATCTGCATTACCCTCCTCCCCTCGCTGATGTTGCACAGAGTTGTTGCAGCGTGGCGGTCAATTAAGTCTATGGGCATGCATGTCTCCCTTCCATATTGAGTGTCTCATCCTGTGCTTTCCTGAGGAGTAGAGCGATATGCAAATGTTGCAAAAGCAGGGATGTGAGACTTTTTTTTAGATTTAAACTCAGAATTTCAGCTTTTTTTTCAACCCGGGCCCAATTTCATGGAATCCGTTACGGCCTATTTTTGTGCTTACGGACACTGCCATGCTTGAAATCTATTTCATGGAATCCGTAAGCAAGACTCTCGGTTAGCAAAGAATTTCTAGGGTAACCGTGATCATTTTCTGCTAACGCCCTGTCGTATGCATTCTGCACAAATTCCTTGCTTACCGTTACCAACAAGGAAACTCCTCTGTGAAATACGCTAACCGTAACCAAAAAAATTCTGCTACCCTAAGCGAAGAATTGTTGCTAACGGTAACGGATTCCATGAAATTGGGCCCTGCTCTGTACAAAGGTACATTGGTGTAGGAACTTTTAAATTTAAGCTTTTTCCTTGGTGTTTCAGGGTTTGTAAAAGAATTGCTTTGTACATACCAAACAAAAGTAAACTTAATCATCAAATAACCACAAGGGAAACTGACTGAATTTAAAGTCATTGAAAAGTGAACAAAGAAAAATTGACTGGAGAGGGATTCGAACCGGCGACCTGAATACCGTACAGGCGCTCTACTAACTGAGCTTTCCAGCCCTACGTTGGTGGTGACCCCAATAGTCAATTAATTTTGTTCGTTTGGCAGTCAGAAGCCATGAAACCACGCACACACCGCCATTCTCAAGGGATCGTTTCAATGATACATGCAGCAAGCTGCAACCTGGGAACGGTACATTTAATTAATCGGCTTTTTAATTAATCGAATCATCAAATAACCATAAGGGAAACTGACTGAATTTAAAGTCATTGAAAAGTGAACTGAAAGAAAAATTGACTTGAGAGGGATTCGAACCAGCGACCTCCTGAATACCGTACAGGCGCTCTACCAACTGAGCTATCCATAATAATAATCATCACATAACCACAAGGGATCGTTTCAATGATACATGCAGCAAGCTGAAACCTGGGAATGGTACATGGGGGATCACTCAAATAGGATACAGCTTTTAAATTCAGTCAGTTTCCCTTGTGGTTATTTGATGATTATATTAATTGATCTGTAAAAGAGATCTGTAAATCTCTCCTCTTAACATGGCAGCCCACATTCACTACACACAGATCACCTCTATATGACCACAACTGTCACTTATTAAAAAATGGTAGCACAATAGAGTAATTGCTCGGTGATGCATGAATGGATTGCTTTGAAATTTGGTCAGAATTTTCCCAGTGAGATAGTGAATGCAATAGACTAGAAATCAAATAGCTGGAAACATGCAATTTCTTTTCATAATTTTATGAAAAAGTGAATTGTTTGTTTTGGAACACACTGTATAATTTGAGTAGTGATTTCCTTCCCTAAAAGAGTGAATTGTTTGTTTTGGGACACACTGTATATGGGTAGTGATTTCCTTTCACGGACCTGTTGTATTTCCTTATGCCTGACAATATATTGGCCCTCAGTACCGACCAGTAGTAAAATGACCTTACCCTAGCATGGACCATGGAGGGGGTGGAGGAGGAGGGATATTATGCTGGATGAACATAGGTTGACTAGGCATATAGGCTAGGAATGTGATGGACAGGGATGGCTAGCAGGTTCTGGAGCTAGAGACAGACTGCCAATTTTTTTTCTTGGAATGAATTGATTTCAGTTCCACAAGCTGATGGTTAAACATAGAGTAGGGCAGGTGTGAGTTACTTTGCTGATTACACTATAAGGCCTGAATATGTATACATATATAACATACATGTATAACAGTGATTCCTATTTGACCAGGGACCTATAATTAATCTCAACAAAATGTGGACATTAGGCCCCTTCACACACACACACAAATAATCAAGATTATTTGCATCGCGATTTGAATCACGATTAACACAAATAATCATGGGCAGTGATTTCAAATGAATTTCAAATGTTCAAATGATTTCAAATTGCAGTGATGACAAATAATTTTTATTTAGTGTGTGTGAATGTGCCTATTCAGCAGTGTTGTAGTCGAGTACTTTTTTCCAGAGTACCAAGTACTGCCGAGTACCAAGTACTGCCGAGTACCAAGTACTGCCGAGTACCAAGTACTGCCGAGTACCAAGACAGGTCGAGTACTTTGCCAGTCGAGTACAAGTACTTGTGTACCCGAGTACAAGTACTTATCTTACAAGTACGAGTACAAGTACTTATCTTTCGAAAAAAAAACCGAACAAGTTGCGCTGTAGCGTTTGACTCCATTCTGCAAAAATTCTCGGTATTCTTTGAACCCAAATTGAACAACAGTCGATGTGGACAACATGCCTACAGCTGATATAAAAATGGTGGTCAACACACGCGACTATGCTTTGCAACAATAATACGTTACAACAACGTAAACGCCAGGCACGGCGAAGTCTATTTTCCAGACTCAACTATTCATAAGCATGTAATTTCTATATGCTAGATTTGATTCGTTGTTAGAATGCTCAGATCCATGAGCTTTAACTGAACAGATTTTGTTTATCGAGTACTCTTTCTCGAGTACGAGTACGTAGATGCTCAGGAACAATTTTTGGATGTCGAGTTCCGAGTATTTTGTAGCCCGAGGACAAGTACTAAAGGACTAGTGCGAGTATTTGGACGTTCGAGTGCGAGTATGGATACAAGTACTCTAAAAACGTTACTTGAGTTGTACGAGTACAACACTGCTATTCAGTGACACAATAATAATTGACTAAAAATTAAAGGTATAGTACACGATTGGTAAGGGTCATTTAGCAGCACGCACACTTTGTCTGATGAAACATGTACATGAAATAAAAACCCAGCGAAAATTTTAGCTAAGTTTGACATCTGAGTCGCGAGAAAATAGTGAACACCCAACTCAATTTTATTTATAAAACATAAAGAATGGTTTTGATCTCACCCAGAGATCAAAATTGTTTTCGGTCTTTGTTTTACTCATTTCTGAAGAAATACAGCTTTTCAGGCGGAAATATTTTAACGATATGTTTCTACCAGCACTATCTTCATAATCGGAAAGTTATAGGTAAATCTGTGAACATTTCTGTTTGGGTATGTTACCAATCCTGTACTGTACATTTAAATCTTCCATGGTGAATTCATGCAGTCAAGTCTCTTTACTCTGCACCCCTATTTTGTAATGGACTGTCCAAGGACTCCAGCAGGGTAGCTGATTGGCTGTGTGAACTCCTAAGCTAGTAGAATAATTCTGATTGGTCAAATGTCCTGCTCCCTATATGTATCCTAATTAGATTGAGGTCAAACAGGAGACACCAGTGTACTGCCTTTTCAGACTTGCCATGTAGGAAGGTGTCACCCCTGCTATTTATTCCATCACATGCTCCTTGACATGTGGTGTTCAAACTGAAAGTAAATTCTGCTCTATTATTCTGTCTGCAAACATTAGCATTTGTGAGTAACATTCACTGGACTTCTTCTACCTCTATGATTAGGGGTACAGACAGAGTGAACAAAAAACAACCAGAATTTAGGATATTGTGTGAAGTATCTCGTAACTAAAAATAGGTGTGAAACATGGGGGATAGCATTGGATGGAATTTTGTGCACTGCAAGCAGATTGCCTGTATTATTTGTCTACAAATATGTGCATTTATGGTCCAGCCATCATTATGTGTGATTGAACATCGCCTATCTCTGCCACGCTGGATGAGGTATCCATACCGTAAGTGTCATTTAGAATTAATCAGGAAGTGACTACCTTAAATATAGTGAGTTATAATGTGACTGTTAATTAATATGTATTTTTTCCAAACTTGCTTGTTGTTTTAGAACAAGTAATGTTTCTCTGGATGGGATCAATCTTAAACATGTTTTAATTTATTGTCACGTAAGATTAATCTTAATGAATGAACTACAGATAATTTTATACTCAGGAAAATAGCATGGCTTGTAGTTCATAGCATATCAGCCACAGGTCAGCGCAGAGTGACGTCATCCCACTCGCTGGTCTTGGATAGGTGAAAACAAAGCGGCAAAGTTAACAAAGTTATATGGTTTTTAAGACAAAAAGCTGCCAGGATTGTTTAATCTTAGTGTACGGTATTTCAAAGAAGGATTATATTGTCTAGAGGACAAACTATGACTCGACAATGGTAGTCGTACAGAACACGATCTCTGCTTCTTGACAAAGATACTCAGAAAACAGTTCTGAATCACGACGCGACGATGGATGGGTCGACAGTGTGCTATTTTGTGTGTGATTTGTCTGTAGCTTAATTGCGCCATATACATTGTTTTCATCGGTTGCCGAGTTCATGAGAATGAACACGTCGCAATTTTATGATGCGTCGCCCATCCATTTCACAAAACTTGCGACATGTTGAACATATAGAAAGTTCCTTGGCAACGGTGTGAAACACGTTGCAACTTAAGACGTGTTTCTGGGTCATCTTAAAATAAATGCATTGCCTAGCTACGACATGTTTGGTGAAATGGATCTCATGCGTCTTAAGTCTGTGAAGCCTCGTAAGTTTTATGAAATCGGCCCCTGATCATGATTATATAATTATCATGACCATGACAATACAGTTGGGAGTAATATATTGGGCAACCCCGTTTCTATTGAATATTTTCTTCTCCAGCCTCACTTAAGGGATGGTACAGAACTGTTTTTTGCAACAAAACCGTTGCTCTGACAGTGAAAGCACATTATGTAATTCATCATATACCTCAACTGACAAACCTGACAAGTTTGAGGTCAATCAGCCATCTGGGTCACGAGAAAATAGTGAAAACCCGTTTACACATTTCAACAAATGAATAAAACACTTCGAAGCGATTTATTCCAATTGGAAAATAGTTTATTTATTTCTCAACGAATATGGTATTTCAAACAAAACATTTCATGGGATGTTTCTCCTATCATCACCATTATTACTGTGTAAGTTTTATGTGAATCTGTGATCTTGTGTATTTTGTCTTACCAATTCTGTACCATCCCTTTAACTTTTTCATCATAGTCTCCACTCTATTTTATTTTTGTTTGTTGAAAACTTTCCTCTTTTTGTTGGGGGGTGGGGGGGGGGGGGGTGGGGGGTGTGGAGGAGTGATGTGGGGATTGGGTTTGTATGCTTTCATTTGTACATTATTGCAATGTATTCAAATTGTATGCAATTGGTAAATGGTTCAAATGGAGGAGACTCCATGCAGAACAAATGTTCTAAGGCAATTCTTGGCAAAGCAATTCATGTACTTAATGACGTTGATGTTCAACATTCCCAAGTCATACATTTTTAAGTTTGCAATTTCATGAAGGAACATATTTGAGTTGGTAGAGTGCCGGTACTGTATCCGGGGGTCACTGGTTCGTATCCCGCTCCAGTCAATTTTTCTTTGTTCACCTTTCTATGACTTAAAAGAGGATTTTTGTAAATTGTTTCCCCATGTGGACAAATAGATGATGTGAAATACAACAATATTGTGTGTAGTATGTAACATGTGGGAGCATGATGTACACATGGAATGGAAATATTAAATATGTTACATAAGCTAGAAAGAAATGTTGATTTATTGCATTTATTTATAACGACATGTTCTCATATTTTGATGTCATAATGTCATTTTTCTATTATACAGTACTTCATCTGTCAGGATTTATTAAATTGGATAACTAACTTGACTGGCTGCCCAGGTGAATTCTGAATTGTGTTTGGTAAAATAATGCCCAGTACTCCCTGCTGAGAGGCTGAAAACATTGTCACCTTCAGTTATCCCTGACAACAACCTTCCTCTTGAAAATAGCTTCTCACTTCAAGCTTCACTATTTCATTTCATAAATTTCATTTTGCTATTTTGTTCCTTTTTTTCCGTATTTTGTATTTTTTCTGACACTCAACTTACAAAATCTGGAGGTTTTTCATTGAGGAAAAACGTTTATTTGGATCTTATGGCGATAATTGCATGATAAGATATGTACATTCTTTTCAGGGTATTTTTAATGAAATAAGTCTGTCTAGAATTTCGCAAACATAGAGTCTGTATATACTGTCTTCATGGCATACCAGGGGTCTGATTGGCCAAAAGCCTTGTTCTTGTTCAGTGTACTATAAGGAGAATGATGGATTCAGAGTGGTAGAGAGACTTGTGTAATGCCAGTCTCAATGTCCCCTGCTGTCTTGTATGATTGCTTTGTCATTTTGAATTAATAGGGAATTCTGCTGGAATTGTTAACATTTTGGCAATCCAAAGTTTGCCATTTGGGGGAACTATGAGGCACCCAATAAATTGGATTTATTCAAAGCTTATATTCCAGAGATAACGTCAGTTTAATCAATTACCAGCAGTGTGCAGACAGAAATACTATGCAGGGAATGCACAGAAATAGTTGTTTGATTGCCAGTGTAACTGCAAAGTTTAGGTTCTTGGGACACACAAGATCTGCTCAATGTAACGGAGATGCAGGGGGTTAGTTTGATGATGTATTATATGTCTGCATGTACAAACTATATGTGGTCTAATTACATGTATTTTTGTATCATTGTACAACTTACATCCGAGTACAGGCTGCCAAAGCTCATACGAATATGTCTGAGTAGTACCGTGACATTGTAGTACATTGTAGCACATCCGTGAAATTGTTTTATAAGAAATAGATAAAAACAGAAGTTCCTTTATTCCTCAAACATTACATTCAGAGGATAAGTAAGAAAAATGTCTGATTTGTATCAATTTTAGGGGACATGATTTGTACACAATCATGCATTTCAATCTCTCCAGACTGTGCCATATTAGTAATTACTTCTGCATCAATCTAGCCGTCTAACAAATATAAATATTTGTATTAAATAACCATAAGGGAAACTGGCTGGATCCTAAGTTAAGACGAGTTCAGTGGCATTGCTATGGAAGTTGAGAACTTGAGATGCGTTGAATGTAAGAATGTCAATAAATTAATGAAACAGAAATGTGTTTTAATTCATGAATACTTCTAGGTGAACAGCAGAGGGTGTATGTTTGCATCAACCTATCAACAGGCCAAAAAGAACCAGACAGTAGTTGTGATCAGGCTAAACCACAGTTTGAGAGAAGGCCATGCAACAAAGCAATATGCCCACCAGAGTGAGTAATACCACTAACATGATCAAGCACTTGTATCATGGTTTTACAGTCACTTTGCCCATGTACCACTCCTCCCATGCGCCATTGTGCCATCATACAGATTGTCCATAAACACCAGGTGGCACGTCAGCTAAGTGGTAAATAGGTGAAGTGGTTATGGGCAAAGTTGAAAATGGGCAAAGTGACTAACGTCCGTATCATTCTAGGGGGGTTATCTTAAAATTCAGCCATCAGAAACATACTGGATGTGAACATAGTTGACAAATCATAGGATCAGTGACTTGCCTCATTCATGTAATTATGTTTGCTGAGGATTGCATAGAGAGGTACATTGCAGAGGGTAGGAAGTTTGTGCAGGTTCAAATGCAGTTATTGTACATTCCAAATGCATTTAATTTCAATAAAAATTTGTTACTAGGATTTTCTTTGTTTTGATAGAAAATTCAAATAGTGTTCAGAAAGTTGTTGTCTTTATGATGTCTACAGGTGGCAACCTGACCCCTGGCAACCTTGCTCAAGAACATGCAGTGGAGGCATCCAAACCAGAAATGTATACTGTGTAGAGAGAGCACCAAACAACATGTTAATGAGAGTAGATGAGGACATGTGCTCAGGCACCAAGCCACACCTGCAGCAGAATTGTAACTTAGAGCCTTGCCCACACTGGATGACTGGCAATTGGTCACAGGTTACCATTATGTTACCATATTTTTATACTTGTTTTTGAATTGTTTTGTACAACACATAATTTAAGTAATCATCAAATAACCACAAGGGAAACTTTTTATCGAAAATCTGATAAGTAGTACGTTTCATCCTTTCAATGACTTAAAATTCAGTCAGTTTCCCTTGTGGTTATTTGATGACTATATTGATTAAAAAGCTGCATCCTCTTTGAGTGATCCCCCATGTACTGTTTCTCAAGTTGCAGGATGCTGCGAGTATTGATAAAATGATCCTTTGGACATAGCAGTATGTGTGTGGTTTCATGGCTTCTGACTGGCAAGCGAGCAAAGATAAGGAAAAAAGGTGATCAAAGATGTCATGTTGCTGGTAGCGACGTTTCGACTGCTGGTACTGCTAGCCTTCGTCAGGCAATTGAAGAACTGGTTGTTGTGGTGTTCGTTATATCCTGTAGGTCGGGATGCAGACGTCGTACAGCTCACTCTACGGTCAGCTGGGGGGCGTGTCCTTGGCGTGGCTCAGGCGGTCCGCATCTGCGTACTGTGGACGGGTCACTCCAGCGGGCGTCGTACTGTTCACTCTGCGGTCAGCAAGGGGCGTGTCCAATGGTTTACTCTGCAGTTAGCTTGATGGAACCACCCTGGCTGACCGCAGAGTGAACCGTACGACGTCCGCTGAAGTGACCCGTCCAAAGTCCAATGATCAAGGCATTGTCAACGTGAATCCCGACCTACAGGATATAACAGACAACGCATCATCCAGTTCTTCAATTGCCTGGTGAAGGCTAGCAGTACCAACAGCCAAAACATCGCTACCAGCAACACATGACTTTGATCGCATTTTTTCCTTACATGTATCCACCGTGATGAATAACCCTTTCCTTTCTATTGAGCAATGATAATTGACTATTAGGGACACCATCAACATAAAGCTGAATAGCTCAGTTGGTAGAGCACCTGTACGGTGTTCAGGAGGTTGCTGATTCAAATCCCGCTCCAGTAAAGTCTTAAATTAAAATCTTGATCCATGATGTCCCAAGTATTAAGATGAATTGTCCAGTCGTGGATGGACATGGAGCCTGAAATTCTACTTGATTATCATTTTTGAGAGGCATTAATTGCTCTGCAACTTGTTTATTTTATTTACAATATTTTACCTATGAAAAATTAAGTAAACCAGAACTTGAACTCTAGTTTACTGCACCAGCACTTTCAGAATTGACTTGACCTTTTTGTGTGATGTCATGAACTATCATAATTTAGGGAATTCGTATTTTTCACTTATCAGTTTAAAGTTTGTTTCAATTAAGCTATTGGTGTGAGTACAAATTGATCATTTGCTCACAGATGTTTTCTTTTGAAGATAAGTTAAGAAGAGTTAGTATCATTCCATATGCTATGACTTGTTTTTGTCATGTACTGAAAGAAAATTGTTTCACCTGCTTCTCTCCCCCTTTGTTATGCAGTGTTCAGTAACATGTGGGCAAGGTACCACATATCGAGATGTATCTTGCTTAGACAGTGCAAGGCAATCATCTAGAGGATGTGATCCTAGAAAGAGACCAGTATTGACCAAAGCTTGTGTGGTTGGAGTGCCATGTGTAAGGGGTCCAGGTAAAGAATCCACACTTGACTTATTTTTGAAGGGGGAAGATTCTTATCACTTTGAAGAAGTTTCAAGGTATCAGCATTGAATATAACAAACAACATACATTAGGTCAACCAAACAAAAATTAGCTTGAACAAAAATGATTCCCGCTAATAAGTGGAGAATGTGGATTATTTAATTGGATATGTGTGTTTGGGGTTTCAAAGTGACTTCATTAAACTGGAAGTTTTGCAACATTGCAGCCAGAGTTTGGGGGGTTGTACTGAATGAAAATTGGGATGTTTTTTGTGCAGCTTTAAAAAGAATTTGTAAAAATCTTGTATTTTGTTGCATTGTCTGTGAGGGAGATAAAATGTTGGGCAACATTTGGCCCTCTGCCAATTCCTCACCGTTTTCACGAAGGGCCTGACAAAGTTGGCCAAAATCAAAATTTTTTCGAAATTCTTTTTTGGCCTAAATGAATTGAGGGTAATGTAAGGGACATCTTGGCGAACTCATTTTTGTTAAAAATCAAATCAAATCATAGAGATCATGGAAATCAATAAAGGGCACTTTGCACCCAAATGTCATTTCACGTTTCTACGAAGAGACAAAGTAGTAAAAATACATGTTGTTCTATGGGGACAAAATAGAGTGCATAGAGTTCTTGCTAACTTAACCACTTTGTGAAAGGTTTCTTTTTATCATACATGGAGTATTATTTGTTTCTACTCAAATGGTCCACTTTATTTGGTTCAAAACATCAGTGTAAGAAGTGTCATAAGATTGATAGCTTGAGACTCCTGCTGAACAAATACCAGTTTATAGCTTTAATATCCAATTGATAATGTGACCCCTAGGAGCAATTATAACTTTTGAGCAATGCTTTTTCTCATGAAATCTGATTTATTCATAAAATTCATTTCATCTACAGAATAGTGAAACACCAAATCATTTTTGTCAATGCCATCACACTGCACAATTGGGTTGAAAAACCAGTTTTCACACACATTGATTAAGAGGAAGTGGTGATATCTGCACTGGGTGATCATTTATGGTTGGATAAAATATCAGCAGAAATGAATCACTCTACAGAACCATTAATTTTCTTCAGCCATATTCAGCCGCAGGTTCTGTGTCTTTTATTATCCAGAAACTTTATCCCCCCAAATGATTATTGAAGATGAGAATTTCAACCAGCCATTAGAGAGACCCTCAGAACAAAGGTAAGCATTGATGAATAAAGATTCTTGAAAACCTGCAGTTCATGGAGAGCATACATGGTATACAACCAAGTATGATGCATGTAACTCATATCAGCCATGTGTCATTGATGATGAAGTATTTTTATAATTAGGATCATAAGTTTAGAAGGCCTGTGTCATGCTAGATTATTCTCATGAGACCCAAGTACTCAAATATCCTAATATCTTGTATTGATTACTCTAGGACGAATTTTATTGAATGGAACCATCAGAAAAATATTAAATGCACATAGAGGGGGTCACAGTTTTAAAGAAATATGGAATATAAGTGTAATAATAACATTTTGCCCAAAAGTCAGTTACTTTTAAATTTTGTCTGAAGATGGAGTAATTTTAAGACATCACAATCCCCACCTAAAACAAAACTAGTATAGATAAAATCAAGAAATGAAATAGAATGTTGAAATTAACTTTGTATTGATTTTTCCTCAGTTATCTCGCCAGTGATTGGGGATCCTGTAGTGTGACCTGTGGTCAAGGAATCATGTCTCGCTCTGTACGTTGTAAAATCTACCTACCATCCAATCAAATGCTGCAAGACTTGCCAGACACACAATGCAAACATCTGCCCAAACCTGCTGAGATTTCAGAGTGTTTCAGAGAAGATTGCTTACCTGCTGACCTGTTTGAGGTGGATAATACAGTGCCTATAGATGAGATGGATGGGGGACCACTCAAGGTGCAGTTTGTATGGAGATATATTGGCTTCACAGAGTGCAGTGCTTCATGCATTGGAGGTTTGTTGTATATTGTATTGACATTGAAAAAATGGATTCCTATTCTGGAATTTGGTTTTCAGGGTGAAAAGGATATTTTCTAATTCAATATAATTTAATTTAATTTTATTTAATTTAATTACTTCAAGAATGCTCCAGCTTTTAATCATATTTTATTTATTTATGTTTCATTGCTTCTGGTATTGATTAGAAAGGGGTTTGTTTCTAACATTTGTTGTTTCTTGATTGGAATGTATCAACTAACCCTGCTGACCCCAGCTAGCTTGGTGGTCTAGTGGTATGACATGTGCACTATAAGCAGGAGGTCGTGGGTTTAGATGCCATCCAAGCAAGCGCATGATTTGTTCATGTGCAATCAAAAAGCATTGAGTATGATGCAATGCTCATCTATGTGGGTATAGGGCAAGCCTAATGTACATAATTCATCTGGTATGTCTTTTTAGGTTGCATTGGTTTTATTTCAGGTATATTCTTCTTCATTTATATTATTTTTCATATCTTTCTTTGTATCCGGTTAAGTAGGTGGTCCACTTTATCAGTGTTTACAAGTTTAGTATAGACAGTGTTTTAATGACCACAGATATATCTCTTTTACCCCTTTCAGTATTTGGTGTAAAGCCTACTTTACCAGTAACACACATTTTCTGGGTAATTGGTGCCACGTGTCTATTAATACATAAATACAGGTACTAGATCCCATAGGACACTGTGACAGCCAATACTCAATTGATGATTAATGCATCATGATTGTGCAATACAATATTTCACTGATACTGCATACAGTGTTCATACCATGCCAGTGCAAACTTTTTCCCAAGTTTCAAGTTGTTTTCCAACAACACAGCTAATTGATAAATGTTTATTTGTGATATCGATGGGATTTTAGTGAACTTTGTTAAATGGCCTTTACTGTACAGGTTTGCAAGAATCTTTGATTCAGTGTGTTCATATTGATGGAGATACGCCAGTCAGTGATACACTATGTGAAATTACATCAAGACCAGCTGTGTATACCCAGGTGTGTAATGAGCAACCATGTCCTCCAAAGTAAGTCATTAAAGGATCCTACGCATCCCTCTTACCTCCTTTCTTCATTTATCTCCATCCTTCCTATTCCACTTCATATCTCATGCTGGATTAGACAATTATGCTTGAATTTTATACTCATATATGACTAAGGATTTGTAAATTGAGACCATAGTATGGGAAAATGAAAGAGTGCATTATATTATTATCTACTGTTTACAAACTGCCACACCCACCCTTGACCACTTGTTTATAAGACTATAATTATATGTATGTATTTCGCATGTAAATTTAACAGACTTTCTTTTATGACCTGACTGGTCTTAGGCCTAATAAACTTTACTTCCTTACAAGTAACTGCTGCAATCTACTCATCAGCCAAAAATGACCTGAAATATATAAAATGCTTGGAGTTAGGAGGGCCTAACTCCAAACTTTACTTGCTTGTTTTTTCTCTGTCAGTTGGGAAGTTCCATTGTACAAGGAATGCTCGGTATCCTGTGGTGGTGGTAGCCAGTACCCTCTTGAGGTTCTATGTATGAGAACTATGGCTAGGGGAGCAGGTAACACAGAAGTGTTAACTGAAGCAGAATGTGAGGGCATTCCAATACCTAGTGATCCTGTTTCATGTGGATTGGTGGATTGTCCAGCTTACTGGCATACTGGCCCTTGGTCTGAGGTAAGTATACAAACCTGAATCAAGCAAAATGTCAATAATATTTACCAGTGCAAATTCCAGAAGTAGGCAGTACAATGTCTTGATTTTGAAAAATAGTACTAATGCAATAGAAATGAAGAAAGTGAATGTAGTTTGATGGCATGCCAACATTTGAAATATGTTGTTTGTGGCTAGTTGGTAGCAAATTCCTTAAATTGAAATGAAGTAATGCAGCCTATTTGTGAGGTATATTTGTGTGGTGTTACTGATGCAACATTTAAGAGTTTCTTTAAAGCTAAGCTATGTATATGTATACCATAATGCTGTTATCTGAAATGGTTAGAATGTGTCAATGTGTGAACTTGAAGTGTAGTCCAACTCTTTCATTGATTGAAAGAATTGAGAAAAAGAAAGAAAACAGAGTGAAACAAACATTCTTTGTATGAGATACATCTATTTATACCACTTACTCTTGCTCCCAAGACATATGTTTGCCTGGCAGAATGCTTGACAGGGCAAGTAGGGGAAACTTACCAGGATAGTAGATAGTCTTGGGTCAGTAGCGTAGACACATCCTCAGACCTGGGGGGGGGGGGGGGGTATGATCCTGTCGCTTGGTCGTACTTCCATATACATTTGTGCACAAAATAATTTTTTATTTATTTAAAAAGTTAAAACCTTACCCCCCCCCCTGTGATCTACACCCATATGGCTTGGGATATGAAGGTTGTGTCAAGTGTATGACACAAGCTCAAGCTCAATTTATAATATACTTCCATGTACGTCCACACACATTCAAGAGGTTTTGCATGCGTACGGATCACGCATACGCGTACGGATACGCATATGCGTACGTTAATTTATTCGTAAACATCAACAGCCGATCTGATGTTTCGCAACTATTTCAGACAACTTTTATACCTGACTATGAGGCTAATTTTGTCTTATCCTTAAGTTTTGAAATACAATAGAAATGGCTTAATTATTCGTGTCCAGCAAATCTTTTCTTTTTAATTTAATCATGCACATGACAAAAAATGAACAGAGAATTACGAAAAAACGTGTTTAATACTTACGCGTAGCGAGCAAGATATCCGTGCCTTGAAGACGTATATCGGATAGCGGAACAACTGTGACGTCATAAGTACACAAATACTGCCAGTGATGTATCTGGCAAGCTTACCGTATCCGTTCGCTTGCGAAACCTCTCTAATGTCTTACAGGGGCTCCGCCTGTATCCATCCTTTGATCAATTAATCTATGTTATATAACACCTTAGTAGATCCTTGTCATTTGATTGGAGGATTGTATGTCACGTGATATTTGATAAATAGACCAATTCATGGCTTACGTCACAACCGTTGAAATTTGTTCCATCCACCGTGCATTTTTGGTGCCATCCGATTTGTACCATTGCACGCCAGGAACTCTAATACGTGATTGGTCAAGCGGCGTTCCATTTATTTGTCACTGCGTGCGCGCCTACGCATTGGTGTGAAACGCGCGTTACTGTAATAAGAGCATAAAGTTTGCCAAGATTTTAAGCTTTTTTTGTCTCGCTAACTCTTAAAATGTTATCCTCCAATCAAAATCAAATGACAAAGATCTACTTAGATGTTATATAAAACAAATAATGATTGTTTCACATTCGTAGAATGGTAAAAATAATTTCATTCGGTGACAGATGGACTGTTCCATTCCACTCGGCTTCGCCTCGTGAAATGGAACAGTCCATCTGTCACCTCATGAAATTATTTTTACCATTCCACTCATAAGCATTCATTATTTGTATAATAACAAAGGACACAAAGAACGCAGAAAAATTGAACCCAATCCAGCTGGTTTATTATACCTCCATAAATGCAGCATTTGCAGTGCACTTTCACAAAGTTGCATATCCATTCTTACCTACTGTGAAAGAGATGCACACCCTGCAATTCAAAATGCTTACATTAATTAATGTGTATTAATTGCAAATTCATAATGTTTTTCTTTTTGTACTATAAAATAGTGCACGATGTCATGTGATGGGGGCTTAAAGTCACGACCTTTGACATGTATGAAAAGGATGAAGACTGGAGAGGATTCTGAGGTAGACTGGCACCAGTGTCCATCAATTACACCAACACGTACTGAGTCATGTAACTCTTGGCCATGTCAAACTCCCCATGAGTGGATGCCTCAAGAGTGGTCACAGGTCAGTAAATTACAAGGTTTTTTTCCTGTTTCATTTTTCCCAGGAACATGATTTGATTATTATTTGAGCCTGTATTAATTGGTTGATTTCATATTTCAATTTACAGTGGAACGTCATAAACGATCATAATGGGATCCACAGAAATGGTTTGTTATAAGGGATTGAAATCCACAGGTGGTTTGAATGAGTCTTTGCATACCAATCTTGCAATAAGGTGGAGATGACCCCTCAGGCAGTGGACTCAGCCACTGAGGACTTTGGCATGTATGCTTCATGTATTTGACTCCTCCTTATAGAGTACTTGGTCACTGGCTGTGAGGATTATTCAGATTAATCCTGTCTGATTAACAGACAGATGGTGGCTCATCACCCCTTGGATCATGGGCTGCATTCAGAAGTCCAAGACCAGTTTGCCTGGACTTTGACAATGGTTGCAACAATGTTGATTTTGGTCATATAATAAAATTGTCTGTCAAGAAGATGAAAATTTTGCAACACTTGGCCCAAAAGATATCCCCCCTCTGTAAATGATGTATGCCTTCAAATATTGGTAGAGGGTAGTTATAGTGCCCTTTCCTTGTATTTTTATGAGTAATACCTGATAGAATTCCCCCCAACCCCACTTGAGGCTGGCAATATCAAGTGTGTACAATGCCAATGATAACTGGTGTTGCAACCCCCAAATTAACCCCCCTCTAGATCCATCATTGCATATATGGGTTTTTGTGTATAAAATTGCTTGAAAGATCAAGGTGTTGTGCATGAAATAGTTAGTGCACTTGCCATAAATCTGTTACCATCACACCCAGGAGTCTCTGCTTAATTAATACTGCATTAATATATCAACCACACAAACTACTTAGCTCAATATTGCCAGTTGTTGATATTCAGTCCTGATATTCAGGGCCAAACATACATTTGATATTGATTTAATTTTATTATCTTTATTGTAAACTATGCAGTGAAAACAATTAACTTGTTTATTTTCTATATTTGTGAACAGTGTTCTGTCACGTGTGGCATTGGTATTAAGGTGCGACCCATCACGTGTGTACGACATGAGTCTGATGGAACAACATCATTGGTTGATTTAAGACTCTGTCATAAGTCCATCCAGCCAGCACATAGGCAGTTATGTCAGCCTGGCCCATGTACAGGTAATTTCATATCCAATACATGCTTACTAAACTCATGTTTTACTTTGCATAACAACATGAACATAATTTGACACTGCCATTTCAAGGTAAGATTTGGTGAAATCAGAATATATATGTTCAGTAGAATATTAATCTTTTGGTTACTTTTTACTACACCAATACCAAGAAAGTAGAAGACTAATTTCACTCCCTTTCGAGATAATGGTCACATATGTACCGGTACACAAACTGCTTGATGAGATTATTTTGGATTTTCTTTTTCATATTTGCTCTACAGAACCAACCATATTAGCCAACCACACCACCTATAGGCAAGTAGACTTCAATAACAAGTTGAAGCTGACTGTTGGCATGACAGTTTATGTGAACAGGGGTATCACCATCACAGTCAAATGCCCTGTCCAGCATTTCAAGAAGTCCAAAATCAACTGGCACCGAGGGACAGAGATGGTGACTATTGATGATGTCAGGGCCAAGGTCTTGAAAGATGGCACACTGAGAATACGACATATCAAGAATTCTGATCAAGGGGTGTATACCTGCGTTGCTGGACCTGCAAGTGACAAATTTATACTTAATATAAGAGGTAGTACTTTTGAAGATTTTCATTAATCTAATTAGTGGATGCTAAAATCATGAAAGAAAAGAAAGTGAATGCTACTACTAGTAATATGAATAGATGTCGCGGGCACTGAGATTTTGTTATCTATTTCCAACTCGGAGTCAACTCAGGGAGGATGACTTAACGGGATTGAAATCAACCCTGTTACTGACCATGTAGGGTCAATAAATTTCAACCAGGATTGTAATTGTTTTTTAAACATGATCCATGGTGCGTCATTGAAAAGTGAACAAAGAAATGTTGACTGGAGCAGGACGAAGGAGCGGCCCCCTTAACACTGTACCGGCACTCTTCCTACTGAGCTATCCAGGCCTAGCGCTGCCTCTAATAGTCAATTATCTTTGTTCATTTAGGCGCTTAATTTAGTAAAACTCACTCTCATCTAAAGCAAACATTGTGCTGTTGTTACCTAGCTCAGTTTGAAGAATACTTCGTTCTATAAGTTATTGTCAGTTGTGTCAGCACATCTGGATCAATGTTTTTAAGTGCCTATTCTTGGTCATATGATGGTTATAGATCTTCAATTACTTACATTTTTCGAATACATAGTTTTTGATAATATTTTAGTGCTTTCAGTTTCAAATATGAGACACAAACCGAAATTACTACATATTCATGAATATTTTCTATTCACCTGAATAATTGAGTATACATGTAGGCTAATTCCACTGGAATCATATTTCATTTCTTTATTTCAGATTTGGCAGAGCCAAAGGATGGACCATCACTTTTTGGAGTCAGGTGAGGCTTGTGGGGATTTTATTGCCAAGAGCAGCAACAATCAATTCAAATCAGTTAGAATCTTTGGAGCCATTAGTGGTGATCCTGGCTGATGTCGGATTGCTGTAAACTTTGTACATAAAGACATTCAATTCCAGCACAACCACTGACACATGCATGTGCTGTTCTAGAGCCAATATTTTTTGGGGGGCTAGAAGAGCCATTATTTTTTGGGGTGTCTAGAAGACCCAATATTTTTTGGGGCTAGACCCTTCTTCTAACACTCGCTTCTGCTATGTCTTTGTATCAGAAGAAAAGCATCCACAGCCTACCTACACAGCACGTTTAAAAAAAATGTAATTGGTGCTTATAATAACTGAAAATATCCAGTATTTTTCAGATTTTGTTTTCAATTGCATTGCATTTTTGGGGGGCTAGACAAAATTTTGGGGGGCTCATAGCCCCCCCCCCCCCTGTAGAACCGCGCCTGGACAAATGTCCTCAAACCTGTGGTGCTAAAAGATATCAACTGTAATTCATTTTGGGTCAGTATAATAAGACATTTGTTATCAAGTGATTGGTAATAAACATTATGAAGTTATTATTCAAATTTATTATACTGTTGTACCTCGTTACTATGATGTCACTATGACTTATTACCGAAAATGCTTGTATTGAGTGGGACCTCGTATTATGCCGGATCCATATTTTGTCAACTGAAATGCACGTGTTGTATATAATTTGATTGATTGATTGATTGATTTATTCATTTTTCAGGTGGATCATTGGGAACTGGTCGGAGTGTTCAGCCACATGTGGAGGGGGCTACCAGTCAAGATCTGTAACATGTCAGCAAGCATCTATACTTGGCCGATCAAGATCTAATCTAAACAGATTATGTAGGTCACAGGGCCTTGACTCTCCAGAAACAGGGAGAGATTGTAACACCCATAGCTGTCAGCCTCACTGGACAAGCCGTGCATGGCGTAAGGTAAAATACAAATCTAATTTACTTTAAAAATAACAACACATTATTTCGGAAGAAATAAAGATTTAAAGCTATATGGTTTTCCACTAGCCTGCTCTAGTCCTCATCAGGAGACATCTCCTGATGAGGACTAGAGCAGGCTAGTCGAAATTGAGACCTTACGAGAAGTGCAAACGAAATAGAAGTGCGAAAGTACGAACGATTCTTACACGGTGTTTCCGCAAACTGATTCACATACCAATTGTCACCATGCAAAGCCTCGAATCTATATGGCTGTAATTAGTGCTGTAAGCACCATGAAGTAATTTTCTTGGGTTGTGTTGTTCTGAAATTAATGTTCAGGCCAGTATCTATTATGCTGTGGCCATTAATCTTACAAATTAATCTTAAAACCACACATTTTAAATAATATTGCAAACATAAACCTTATCATCATGTTCATGTGCTAGTATGTGCAATCCAAGGTTGTATCAACCCTTTTCTCTCTACTTACAACATCAGCTGGCTGTTCACAATTGTTTAATGATTACATGGATGTACGCTATTTCTGACATTTTGACTTCAGTGTTTTGAAGCTTTGAATTTGAAGGACATTATTCCTTTGCATCTGCAGTCCTGCATTCAGCACCATGAGCTTCTTGGAGCTCATTCAGTGTTATACACTTGATTCCGTGATGGCAAGATCCTGTGAGGGCAATCAATGTGCTAGGATCCAAACACAGCTCCCAGACTATTAACATGATTTCATGTTTGCAGTTTCATAGGTTCTCATGTGGTGCACTAGCCACTGATCGTATGTGGCCTAGAACTTTTCAAAGCCACTGTAGTGCCAAACTTGATTACTGCAGAAAGTTGTGCTGGCATTGATCAATTACAGCTGCTCTTCAGTAGAGCCATGGGGATGAAGAGCTGACAGTTTGAGATATTTTACCATGTTTTAATACAGAGGTTTTGTTTTAATATGTCCTGGCATAAAACAAACCTGTGCAGTGGCAACTACAGCATTAATCTTGGTATTAATTGATATCAAAATTACCACTTAATCTGGACAATGCATTGGACAATGGAAGCACCATAAATGTAGTCACTGGTACATGTATATGGGATCATTTTTGATGCATTTTGACATGACTAAGGAAACAAACAAAATCGTTAGACATTGAATATTATTTAAACTATGGAAGATCATCTCCTAACAACTAATCACATCACCAGACTTTAGTTACCAAATTGCTGTATTTACCAGTGGACATATTAGTTAGGAAGTGTTACACTGTACCTTTTTTCTTATGTAAGGTTTTATCAGTATTGATTTGTTTCTTTTTAGTGTACATTGCCTTGCACTGGTGCCTTCCTTGGAAGTCAGATTCGAGATGTTTACTGTGAGGGCAGCAGACAAGAACTTTTACCTGACAGTCATTGTGATACTGGTATCAGACCACATCTTTATCAACAGTGCCAAAATGTCCAGTGTTCCCCGGTCTGGAAGGTCTCAAGATGGAGCGCAGTAAGATTTTTTAAAATCTTTTTTTTATGAGATGAACTGTATTTCTGTATGTTTTTTCCTGGAAGAGTGAGAATTATCTTTCTTTTCTAGAGAATATTATTGTCATAATGATTTGCAGGATTTGCACTGCGGCAGTTGTAAAAGAAAATTCATCGCAACAAATCCTAATAACTGGCTGCGGCGAGATGTGTGTTGCTCCCCTCCCCATGAGTCTGCATGGTATCAGAGGTCAGAATGGCATAAGGCTTCTTGATCTTGCAAAGGGTCGGGACTTAGAGTCGCTGGCTCTTGGTATCAGTGGCCAGAATGGCATTGTTGGACTTATGTTGGTATTTTAATACCGCTGTTTTTGCAAAAGAGAGTGATCATGTTCTCTTGGACAGTCGTTGGGGGATTCTTCAGGATTGCCAGGTTTTTCAGGGTGCGCAGTTCCTCAACACTTATCACTGTTTGATCATTGCAACTCTTTGAGTGCGGCTCAAGTCCAGGATGCTGGTTCCATTTGAGCCAAGGCTTGATGTGAGTCGTCTTTGGAATGGAGCCGTGGTGAATGAGTGGTGAATGCGCACATTAAGCTTTGTGAGTAACTTGGGGGGATGCCTGGAGGTGATGTGGAGTTCCTTCAAGGCCACCACTCTGTCAGTTGCTGGTGAGAGGCTTGGAGCTCCAAGAGTGGCCCGGAGGAGCTTTGTATCTAAGGGTATGCTCAGACTGACAGACGAGGCATTGCATGTCATACTAGGTTCTGTACATGTATGTATTACTGGTGAGATTCCGTTTGACTGGAAGAGGGGCAGTATGGTTTTTCTCTGGAAGGGCAAGGGGGATCGCTAGGATTGCAATGCCTATCGAGGTGTGACATTGCTCTCTGCGCCCAGCAAGGTACTTGCTAAGATTCTTCTGCCCAGAATTCGACTTCACTTGCTCAAGCATCAGCGACCTGAGCAGTCTGGGTTCACTCCAAAGAGATCAACGATTGACCATATCTTGGCTCTGCGGATCCCTTGCATGAGTATTGTAGTAGGTTCCTTGCAGGCTATGTTGATCTCCCCAAGGCGTTTGACTCAGTTCATCGAGATGCCCTATGGCGGCTTCTGTGTTTTCGTGGGGTACCGCAGACTCTGATGAATCTACTGTTCAAACTATACTCAGGTACCGAGAGTGCTGTGAGGTGTTGAGGGTTCAATCTCGGAGTTCTTCCCAGTTTTGACTGTGTGGGACAATTAAGGTAGGGTTGAGGCTCCCACACTTTTCAACACTTGTACGGACTATGGCTATGGGCTGTGGAGTATCATTCGGTGATGTTAGGGTAATTGACCTTGACTTTGCCGATGATGCTGTTACCTATGTGGAGACTCTGGACCTGCTGGTGGGTGCTCTTGAGACACTGAAATCCAAGGTCTACAGGTCTTCAATAACTCATTGGGGATGTGCTTCAGTCAGTCCCCGTATGTGGTGAGAATGTGGAATTGGTGGATAGGTTCACTTATCTTGGTGATATCCATTTCTTTGCAAGCTGTAATCATGAAGTCAACAAATGGATTGGTAGGGCTTGTGGGGTACATGATAGACTCACTGGACTTGGGGTTAATTGTGATATCTATGCAAGAGGACAAAGATTTGGGTCTTCAGGGCCCTGGTCTTACCTGTCTTACTCTACGGTTGTAAGACATGGACCTTGTTTAGGGGCCTGTAGGAGGACGACTCAGTGTCTTCGGTACTGGGTACAATATCACTTTCAACATATGTCAACATTTTGGGGTAAACAAATTCTCAACCCACTTGATGAGCACATGGGTCAGACCATCATGTCCAATTCAACCTGTTAGTATGAAAAGCCGGCATAAAATGGAACAGGGTAAAAGCATGGCAATTGACATAAAGCTTGAGATTTGTTTCTGTGTTTTTTTGCATGGTATTGTTACAGTGCTCAGCTACCTGTGGTTCCTATGGCATACAGACAAGAAAAATACAGTGTTCATACTCAGAGACTGGACAAGTAACAGGAGCCATGACCTGTGTGACACTTCAACAGCCTGCTATTACACAAACATGCACTCATTTACCAGAATGCCCAGCAGGTAATGTTCTTGTATTTGTATTTTACATTTTGGGAGTTTTACCATCTGGTAGCTAATTATGGTCTTTGAATAATAATCTTCTGATGGTCAGCATTTGAAAGCTCATAGCTAGGGTATGTTCATACATTCGAGGGCATGGAATCTCCAGATAATAAACCCAAATGAGATAAGTTCCACTGCACTCTTACCAACTGAGCTATCCAGCCCTATGCTGGTGGTGTCTTCAATAGTCAAATATCTTTGTTCGTTTAGTAAGCAGTCAGAAGTATCATTTCATTGATATGCACAACAATACCAATGCTGCAACCTCAGAAAAAGTATGGGGGATTACTCAAAGAGGATATGGCATTTGAATCAGGGAAACTGAGTGGTTAATTATAATTAATCAGCTAGTTATGACCAGTCCTTTATGATAGTGAATGTGGGATTTCGTGGGCAATGACCATAAACATACCATAAAGATATCATCATACCATGTCTTGTGGTCATGTATTTCCAAAAGCAAAGTCATGCCCAATTCTTCGCCAAAGAAGCACCGCTCTTTTCAGATCATACCTCAGCTATTTGGTCATTTCATCAGACAATCATAACAACGTCAACATATAAGCAGGGATGTGAGAGTTCAGATTTTAATATGATTTCAGATTTTCTCAAAATTTCAGCTTTTTTGTACACCTGCTCTGTACAAAAGTCCATGTATGAGGAACCTTTAAATTTCAGCTTTTTCCTAGCTGTGCTTTTAATTTGGAGCCACTTTATTGTGGCCACTCACATCCCTGATAAAGGAAAGCCTCCTGCAACACTACACTAGGCTATGTATTTTATGTATTTTAGTTGCATTATTCAATGCTAATAATTATGCATTGATGTATAACTATGATTGTATGTAATACAGGCCTACTAACATAGACATAATACATGTATGTTGAAGATCACGCCAAAATGTAGCAACTGGAAGTGTATGTCACAAAGACTAAATTACATAAAGAATGCTAACCCTTCTAACCCTGCTGTGGCCCCCAGTGCCAGAATTACCAATATCATATGAATATAAGGTGATTTTTGATTCTGTAGTTGGTTACTCAAACCCCTGCTGCTGAGGATATCAACTAACATCACAGCTGAGCTTCAAAGCCATCCCTTCTTCTCAACATACTCATAATGTTGACAATTGTTGCCAATTCATTAAGGATTATAAATTGAGTGCAAATCTTTTTCTGCATTTTGTGCATAAGATGTCTTAGCCATAGTATTGCTTATTCCCCACTACAGATAGTTGCCAAGACAAGATCAGCTTTTGCAGTCTAGTAAGAAGGATGAACAAGTGCCACCTGAGTGCATATCAATCATCTTGCTGCCAGACCTGCTCATAAAGATGGCTTTATGCATGACATCAACACCACATATCAGTGGTTCCATATCATTGAAAGCTGGAATAGAAATTGATGTACAATGCTACTTGAAAAATACTGCCCATGTTGGCATATCCAATTTATTTTAGTAAGTTGATCGAAACAATATGGAATTCAGAAAAATATTTCCTTTGCCTCCTTTTCCACAATGCAACCAAAGATGTGACTTCTACTCACTTGGAAACTGGGAATATACTTCAGTATTCCAACTTTCAAAGTCACTGTTTCTACACGCTTATGAGGCAGATTTATGTATTTATTTTCATATTAAAGATTGATAGAAAACACAGCTGTCTATAATTGCCTAGAATATTTAGGAAATGTACACTGGAGAGTACTCGCCACTTGTTTCATGCATGAGTATAAAAACGAGTATACCATCTAGTAATAGTCATCACACATTATCCTTGATTTGAAGTCAAATGTCATCTCTTATTAACTAACATCACGTCCTTCATACTCATACAATGTAATGGGACAAGGATAACTGTCCTCTTGTGCTCTAGAGGTCAACTTGTTAAAGTTATTTACATGATATAAAGCACAGTACTTTGATTGTGTTTGTTTTTGTTTGTTCTTGATTTGAATACGTTGTCTGTCTGTTAACTATGAGCTGCTAAAAAGTAATGTGTTGAAGGTCATTGCACACGGCAAATTGCACAAAGTTTATGTCTGTGTTAAATAAACTAAAATATATTGCATATTCTTAGCCTAGAAGAAGTAGAATTTAAAAAAATGCAACTTTTGATATTACTGACTGAAACTTAGTATGTTTGAATGAAAGAATTTACAGTAAGTTAAAGGCACCACCAAGCAAATAAGCACTGAATCATGTTTTGATTGAGTTCTGGTAAGTATCTTAATTCAAGTTAATGTCAGGTACTGTACATGCATTTGGATTAATGTGGAATAAGACATGACAAGTCTGCTGGAACTCACTGGACAATAAAAAACACCACTTGTAAGTTGCCCTGATAAATATCTCATATGGGAGTGTGAATATAGACTGATTGATTGTCAGAAAACACATAACAAACATCATATATATATATGATCACAATTGATTAACACTGTTTGTATTTTTCTTTCTTGTCAACAAAGATACACAAATGGTATTTTCAATTGGTTTACTGCAGTATGGATGGATTTTAATATGGATGTAATGTAGACTCAAATGTTTCTCATACAATAGGGAAAGTTTTAAATAGACACAATCTAGTGATCATAAAACAGTGCAGACAAAGATGCTTTACTCAATATAAAAGAAGATAAAATAAATAAAGCAATGATTATTTATTCTGGAAGGTTACAAATAATTTCTTTATAAGTAACCAATAAACTGCAAGTAATGTCCTTCATAGCAAATTGTTATTTACATGTGATTCTATTGTTTTACCCTGTTTTAATTTGTAACCAGTGTTATACTGAAATGATGTAATGGGAGACTTTGGAGAACCAGTCTTCAAGTCAACAGTGCACGTGAGCATGCGCGCGTTGTTTTGCGCGTGCGCTGTTGACTTGAAGACCGGTTCTCAAAAGTCTCCCATTCTGATGATACATTTTGAAATATATTTATAAAATCCATAAATTACCGTTCAAAAGAAAACTATTTGCCAAATATGAAACACTTAAGAAAAAACTAATTTGACAATGTTCAGCACTCATTTGTTGATTTCTATTCATTGTCTCAATTTGACACTTAGCCTATGTTGTACTGAACAAATATATATGCTGTACATAATGTGCTTAACAAATTCGCCATTTCAAATTAGGAACTCACACTTTTCCCCATATAATGGTTTTTGTCATTAAGAATGGTAAATGTATACAAATATTTATTCTGCCAGCTTGATGCTTCATTTATTGACATCTTTTTTTATAAATGTAAGTTTTATTGCTCTAATTTGTAACCAAATTATCAGTTATTTTGAAAACACACAAATATACAATATTAATATTCGCCTGATTGCCTTTTTGTTCCTGGTTTTGCCAATTTAGATGATATACTGTGATGTAAATTAAAACAATCATAGTAATGACAGAAGTGTTTTCCAAGTTTCACGAAAGTTTATTCATGTTGATAGAATTGTCAGTTTTGTTGTTTGGCAAGTTCACATTGTAGTCTAGGTGATGGGTACGAACATTGTTTGCATAATGATGAAAGCATGAACATTATTTTGCATACATTATTCTGAAGCCAATGCAAACTGTACATAACAAAGCAATGGATGCTAAGCAACTTTTCCATAGGAACCAACATGTAAGATGTCTGCAGACAAATCTATAGGATCAATTTAAGTGTATTTCAATATGTTAATCTTTGCTCTTCATACTAACACAACCCTGGAACAATTGCAATAAACACATCACGACAACAGTTGCTAGGCAACACATTTTTCTGATTGTATTACCGTTTGGGTTTTTCTAACCTGTCAAATTGTTTTTGTTTTGCTTTTATCGTAGATTGAACAAATTTCTACCTGTATTTTGCACCCATCGCTAAAACGGTATCTTCTTCTCACCATCTTTCCATAAAAGGTTTCATCAGGCTTTCGAGCTACAGCGCCTAGGGCGCTTTTGAGGAATCCTTGGTTTCATTACCAGAAAAGATAAATGAAATAAATATTGCCTACTTTTTGATGAGGGCATTATCATTATCATTATCAATGGTAGGAACTCAGACTAACTTTCATGAAACATTCGTACTAATCTTAACACGAGTTGTCAACACAGACGCGATTCCAGAGCCAATATTTTTGGGGGCCTGATAGCTGAAGAGCCATTATTATTATTATCAATACAAGTAATAAACTGCTGCAAACTGTTAATCAGCCAAAATGACCCGAAATATATCAAATGCTCACCAGCTTTGGTGTTTTTACCAAAGAAGCAGTGGTGTAACTGGGGAAGTGCCCCGCACGTGCAACGGGCGCCACTTTTTAGGGGGCGCAAAACACGCAAAGAAAAGGTAGAGAGAAAGAAGGTTCTGTACTGTTTAAGTTATTGGAAATCTAAGCCAATGAAGTTTGATAAAAGAACAAAGGAAGATTTCAATTTCGTAATGTCTGAATAAAAATTGTCGTTGGCACCAGAAGTTGGAATTAGGGACGCAATTTTAGCGCTTGCCCCGGGCGCTGTTTTCCCTAGATACGCAACTGCAGAGATGAGATGAAATGACTTGAGTCCCGTTTTTCGGAGAAGGGGTACTCGGTATAAGTGTCGTGTAATTGGTCGCGAATTGTTGGTCAGTATAAGTAGATGCGATCCAATATTTTTTTTTACACATTCATAGCTAAGGGAAGAAGTGTATGTTATACACTATAGCCTATGGGATTATTCTGTTAAATCCATCGAGCGCCCTCTTGTGCTGGCAAGTCTCTTTCAAGGGTTTGGCTTTGATTTTTGCTGGGGTGTTGGGGTGTTTGTTTGTTTGTTTGTTTGTTTTCGGCAAGTCAATAGAACTCACGGGATTGATGGCTCGTATTTTCACACCCACCCGTCCACATAAAGGCCTATATATATTCCAAATAGAATACAAAATACTCGTCACGGTCTACCAATCCGCAAATGTGACGTCATTAAATATTATTATTTTTAGTTTTATAGAATGTGTAGTTTGTTACACACTTTTTGTTCGGCTTTCAAGGTATTTTACAAATGAAACATCTTTCATGACTTTCGGTTTTTCGATGATTTACAGTTATTTTAATCCCAAATAATGACGGCAAACTAAATGAATGAGAACTAATGCTACAGAGGACACGTATTAAGGAGTGGGTTCTCAAGTTACTTCTCACTCTACATCTATGATGCTGAGATGTTGCGCGTATAGTATAAGGTCCGTGTTGTATACAAAAGCAGAGAAACACAGAGAAATTTCAATTATTTATATAAAATGTCATCAAATTTATGCGACTAAAATAATGTATGAGACAAATTGCCACACTTGGGCTGTTACAAACCTCTTCCCTCGCTTCAAAATTAGTGGCGAAACTTTATTGGGGGCATGGAATGGGTTAGGGTGGGGGGGGGGGGGGAGGGGGTGAAAGCATAACATAGCACAGCAAAACTGACGTATACATTATGCACAAACTGAGGGTAGCACAAATTGTCACTTTGTTGAGTTTTGCTGTGATATGTTATGCTTTTTGTTTGAACCGTAATGGTCTTCAAATTGAACTCTTACGGTCCGTGTTATTTTTAACTTATTTGTTTATATAATCTTTTCATAGATGTAGGGCTGTAGGCCTAACTATTTATCCACTTTTACCGCCATTTCGTGTAATTCAAGGATTCGAATTGACATTATAACAGTCTGCTGATATCTTGTCATTACACGGATGACTCAACAACTCTTCAACAACTCATCTCGGTTTTTGTTATGCCAAACGTTGGCGTCATTCAAGTTATACTTTAACATACAGTATAAGAATCGTTAAGTCAGTGAACATCACTTTGTATTCATGGCATTCGCCCAAAATAGCTTGCTAATTTACTTATAGCCCTCACCTTAAGTGACCTTCTGGGGCCTTGCGCTGGGCAATTTCCATAAAGAACTAAATTGCTATTAATATTCCGGCTCTACCTAAAGCAAAGGTAATTTGGTTTTTGTCAAAGAAATGTAGGTTCATGACCAAAAATATCAAGAAATACACAGTAACAGTCATCTGTGACATTCCCATTCCTATACAGTGCCCACTTTTTGAGAAAACAATGGAAGCGCTCATGGTATTTTAAAATCTATTCACGGGAGTTTGGATCTGCTTCAGATCAAAACTCTTTTCTGGATAAATACAGCATTTCAGGCAGAACAATATTAGTATGTTTCTACCAGTACTGTCTTTATACCATGCCACCAAAGTATGATACTATCTTTAATCTGCACTGTATATACATGCTACGAAAATAATTTTTAAGCCTGTGCGAAAATATTATGAGGCAATCCTGACGCTGAGGGCGCGTATGTAGGATTGCTCAGTGGGCCTACGGATATTCTAGTCACTGTACACGGAAAATTCAGTCCTGAACATAACTCGTCAGCCGATTGGCTCAATGACGAGTGACGTCGGAGCACTTTACCAAGCAGTGATTTTTCATCTGTAAAGCTTATTACTACTTTCTCGAATTATATTGTTAAAGGCGTTGAGTTATGTTTAGCCGTGGAAATCCGGAAATTACCCCTGGACGGAAGACAGGCCGGTGTAGAGAAAGAAATAAGCTCGTGTTGAGATGCAGTCAAGTGTGTAAATATATACTAAGGAGTTCAAATCTATGCCGCCGTCGGCTAGCCAAACGCGTGTCACATTCTGCGAAAGTGTTACATGTCATTTTCCGACCGCATGCAACACGTATTACTGCATCACTTGGGAAACTTGGCGGTAGTTATTGGTGCGGAATAGCTCATTCAGCAGCTGAAGTAATTTCAAGTTTGAACGCCTCCGATATATTGGTTAGCGATGGTCACATGCTGGCTTTTCATTGGCACATTGGGAATTACCAATTTCGAGGAGGAAAAGTTTTGACGAGTCTCTCGCTCTATGAAGGTGGCTGACCAAGCGACCTAGAATAAGTATAAAAACCATACAATCCAGGAATCAAAACAAGAAACCCGGAGAACTGGATGATTGTGGTGTTTGTAAACTCGTCCGTGGTTGCTAAATGCAAAGCTCGGGCTTGAGTCTGCTGTAAGGACGAATAGCTACGGTAGTTTGTGTTTTATCTGGTTACTTCAGATTATCCATCCATCTACCACATCCCCGTGTTACTCAAACCGACGTCTACTCAACAAACTTCTTTATCTATTTGGAACTGAATCCCCATCTTACTGACAGAAAAAGATCGGTGATCGAAACGTCGAAATCAGCCCTTAAAAGTGGCAGTATTTAGACTTTCTTTGAATAAATTTCTCCTGTTGCCATGGATTTGGCAGGTATCCTAACAACAGTATTTCTATTGGTGTGGCTCGTTGGTTTAATCGCAGTCCCTACAATTGAAGCCGGTAAAAACAGAGACAAGAATCGAGATAAAAAGAATGAAAAGGGAAACCGAGAGAAAAATGGAAAGCAGACCCAAGATCAACCAGACAAGGCGCGGGATCGAGGAAACCGTGGCCGTCAGCAACGAGTGGACCGGGATGACAGGAAAGGACGGGAGGTAGAACAACTCCGGTGTCCACCGTGTGAACAGCTTCACTGTAACCCACGTAAACCATCCAAGTTGAACTGCAAAGGTGGAATAGGAGCTGGGATATGTGGCTGCTGTCCCCGATGTTTGAAGGTGCAAGATGAACTGTGCGGTGGCAAGTGGAATTACCTGGGGAGTTGCGATAGTGGTTTGGAGTGCGTTAACGATGTCATTCTGGGTGTTCAGAGCGATGTACCACGGGATCAGAGACGGGGAATATGTAAGCCAAGTAAGTGAACACCAATGTAGGTGAATAATATGTGAATTCAGTGATAAATATCATTGGTCATCAGTTATCATGGCCCTGCCACAGAAAATACGACAATTCATTACATTTATGTGTGTTTCAGTCGACATAATCACGAATTTCATGAATCTCCTGTAATTGTTCATGAAAATACTTGGAATTCCGAACCGTTTGATTTTAAAGAGAAGTCCAAGGTTACGAGGCAAGCCTATTGAATGATAGAACTTAGGCCTCCGGGGAATACCGCCCGACGTTGGAATTGAAACCTGTAACGGAATATGGGTGTTAACAGTCCAAAACCACCTAACTAAATATCAAGCACATTGCTACATGGCATTACATCGAAGATTGATTTACTTTATTCTACACAAATTGCTTGATTGAGTTATGAATGTTTTTTACAACTGAAATGACAGTTTGTAACTTATAGTTTGTAAAGGAATCTCTCAGCTATTTTCATATTGTGTTTCCAGGTCATCTCTCATTCTCGTCTAACTGCATACTGCCAAATAAAGTTGAAGACACTCCGTGACATTACACGACTGTAATGCAATCGGTATAATTAAATATCATCAGCCAGTGCTCCGAACGTGAAACCACAAAGAGTAAAATTAGAGATCACACGATTTCAAGTGAAAGTAACTCCGATTTTAGGAGAAATCCGCGGTGTTAATTCGAGTGATAATTCAATCAACTTTAAATTTATTTATTTAACTGTTTCCTATGTTATACTCGGTGTGGTGAATTCCTACCCGAAATTTGAAAATGTTCATTCTGTGGAATTCAGAGTAGCCTACTGAACATATATAGCAACACCTATAATTCGAGTGATTTACATAAGAAAAAAATGATTCAAGAAGTATAATAATATCAATGTAAACTGATGTGGTAAACGAAAGCATGCATATACTGCTTCATTATTTCTATATTCTCGCAGTGCCAGCAATGAGTACAGTATTATTTCGTAAACAAAGGGGTCTGAAATCACAAACGGCTAAAAGCATGACCAGAATTCACATCCAGAGTTGTCTTCATAATAGAAGTATTATAACGCAATATACTTGCAATATGTCCAAGTTCTACATTTAAAGGATGTGCACATGCCCCCTACACGATACGACAGAAACTAGTGGATTGCTCAGTATAGATACAGCGCTAAAAATACTCACACCGAAGACAAATTCTGACTGGAATTTGTCAATTGGCGACCCGTGGTGAGCATAACATTTTAACAAGATATGCTGGCTGAATTCCAGGGTTCATCTTAACGGAATTCTTTCTCGACAAATAAATGATTTGTTTAAGACGCTGATTGCATTTTGAAGATACCGTCCGGTGCGAGGGAGATTAAAGTAGGCATGAACGTGTTTAAACAACGGGTATACATAGTGTATAAGATGTTTCAGAAAGACTAGAATCCATCCCAAACAAGGTTATTTCATGACTCCTGGCGTCAAAGTCCCTCATCCTAAAACATGAAACGGTGTTGGTTGATTCGTGTTTCATTCAACACCTGTCTCCATGCACTCGAGTACTCGACAAAAACAGGGCCAGGTTGCTTGAGACAAAACTCGACAGAGCAACAAAAGACAACCGAAAAACAAAGCATGTATCAACCACACATCTTATAACAGTCAAAATATGCAACCGACATTGAGTGAATGACGTTAAAACTGTACACCAGCCCCCAAACAATATTGCTGATGAATTGTAAATGATTATGACGTTTCTTAAGAATATTTGAAATATTTATGATTGCAACACATCTCCTTAAAATATTGTGACGCAGTTTGCGATGAAAAGGGAGATTAGGAAGATTCTTCCTTGTGTTTGTAAGTATACGTTGCACCATCTCTCGCAAATAGTGGTTACCACAGCACGATGTTTCAGAACAGATTTGGGATGGGCAATCAAAATGTAAACAGACAATTGTTCAAAGATGTTGCTTTGATTCTTCGCAGTTCCCCAAGAGCGGGCTGAGCAACCGGGGCTTATACTGGTGGACTCTTCCCTACCTATCAGTGATCAGGGACAGGAGCCAGCTTCATGCCGACCCAAATGCACTCCGGAGTACTGTGCCGATGATCCCAAAGCTATATGCTCAGCTATGTGAGTCTCATTTGTAAGATTTCAGCAATACCGGTATATTAACATAATAATTATGACTGCTGTGAGTGATAGACTGATTCAGTTGAAACTACTGATTGTAGTTGACTGTTGGCTGCGTTGGGAGTGCCTGAAAGTATGATCAGACGTGCTCCGTTTGTTCAGATGATGTATAGATTCCACTTTTCAAGACATGGGCGTCATTTTGATCATCAAATAACCACAACTGAGGGAAACAGGCTAGATTCAGCTCCTCTTTGAGTGAAGTTGTTCTGTTTCTCAGGTTGCAGCATGATGCGCCCGATAAAATGATCCTTGGGATATAGTGCTATATGTGCGTGGTTTCATTGCTGCCAAACGAACAAAGATAACGAGGAACCACCAACTGAGTCTGGATAGTTCAGTTGGTCAATTTTTCTTATTTCACTTTTCAAATTAAGAAAATGTGCAGAAGTCGGGATTAATTTGATACGGCCTCTTAGAATAACGAGGGCAAAACAGTTACATTGTGGTGTACTTACAACTGTTTTCTTTTACATTTCTTTCTGTTCCTGTGTGCATTAACAGTTAAAGGCAGTATCATACTTTGGTAAGAGACCAAACAGAAATGTTCACAGATTTACGTAGATAGATAGATAGATAGCACACACTTAGATAGAAAACACTTAAGAAATACTGTGGCCGTTTTTCGCTGTTTTCTCAAAAAGTGGGCAACGTATGGGACTAAAATTTTCACAGATTACTTTCACTGAATCGTCCTTGATATTTTAGCCCATGGATCTGTATTTCTTAGACAAAAACCAAAGTATGATACTACCTTTACCAGACAGAAAAAAAAATCAAATCAAGAACATCCCTCCACGCACAAGCCACAAGTGAACCCCTAATTACCCCCTCGCTGTTTACCCCTTCCATTTAACCATTTCCCTTTTACAATTGCAACAATGATGAAAATACTTCATTCTGGAGGTGTTACGTAAAACATTTTGGCCAAGGGTGGTTTTTCACACTGTAACAGACCACTGTGAATATTTTGTTGACTGGTGAAAAGTAGGCCTATTTGGTCGCAGCATCTTGTTTGAAATGAAAGAAAGAATGCCTCAATTGCTGTCTGTGCTTTGTAGAAAGCAGAGAACGGAATATTTAGATCTTCAGTAGACAAATTATCACTTCCGACCTTCCTATAAAACAACAAAGCCTAGTTGCCGTACATTGTTCCATATTGCAAAACAAGTGAATTGATGGACATCAATGCAATGCCATATATTGAAATTTGAGGTATGCTTATTTGTTGTCTTTACCCCAATTTTACATGATCGAAATTCGAAAGTAAAAGAAGTTGGGAGGGAATTTGTTTTTTTTGGCAGGGTGGTGCAATTTCACTGTACATTCCTGTTGCGTTCATATCCGCGGTGGGGTGGGGGGGGGGGGGCAACATGATTGAACAGTAATATAATTCGAGCAAATGTTTTAAGAAAGTTATTTGGTGTAATGGATAGATACACATCTCAACGTCACTTTCAATGTAAGAAATAGTATATGTCATCATTCTTTTTTCGTTTGTCATCCTCGTATTTTAAAACATGTATATAGCCGTTAAGTCAGCCTTATAGGCAATGCCTGCATCGTTAATAGAAAATTGGCCAAAATGTTCCAAATGCAACAGATATACAGATATGGAACTATCAGGGAGGTCCTAATCCACAGATATACAAGGTGTTAATCCTCTTCACATTATCTACCATAACTAACACCTCAAAGTGATAAGTTGGCAGGATCTCTAGTCTGGTAAGCTCCTCCATTATTGTTCGTCATAAGCCTCTGTGTAAAACAACTAATCATGCTGGCCAAGACGTCCGGGCTAATTTAATACCCCCAACGGCAGGAATATTCAGCTAGAATAAAGCACCAAGATCCTTTCACTACTGTGTCATTCTTATGTCGCGACCAGTACAGTGCGGGTCCTGCTTTTGCCTGGAAAGGGAGGAGGGGCATATCGATTGATTTAGTTGCCCAGTAGGCCTAGAGTTAGGCCTAGGCCTATAGGACATATAATGGTTTTATTTTCCCGGGTGGGGAAAACTTAACAAACGAATGCGCGAAATGTAGCATCCGTCCAAAAAATAAATAAATAAAAATACAAAAAAGAGGCTGTAAAAAGATAAAATAAAAAGATAAAATAAGATAACAGGTATTTTGAAAATCAATGTCTTAGAATTCGAACGAAGTGAATTTCTTTGCTCGCTCCAGAAAGCATCATATCGAAATAAACAATGAGGGACTGCGGACTATTACATGAAATTTACCCTTGCCCCCTCAAAACCTTTGATCATTGAATGAAACCTCGTGTAGAATAATTTGTCTGTTATAAACTACACATTACCGTGTACGGGCTGCTCCAACCACGACTGTTGCACTCCGTGTTGCACACATAATAAGCAAAACCGGTATACCAACAAGCCGAAATGCCAATACAGGCAATACTGTCTTCAGATGAACCAGATGAACTAAACTAGATAGAGAAAGCCTTCTTCATTTAATGGGATTTCACAGTTAAAAGGATTCTCCCTTAGGGTGGTGCTGGTTAACAAGACACAATAATGTTTGCTGTTGAGACAGCGATTCCAGACTTAACGACCTAAGTCTAGGCTATATGAATTTAGATGGACGTAAATAAGGGATTACAGGCAATTGTTGTCAGGAGAAAAGATGTGCAAAGATTGCAAAATAACTCATTGTTTACAAAAAGCATTGTGTAATGATATTACATTCCTTTGTTTTGAACTGGTAAAAATAGCTTTACATGGCAAAAAGTGACGCCGAAGGATATCCTTTTGCTGTTGGTCATACACTGTGTGCCATCGATGAACTGTGTGTACAAAAAATATCGCTCTTTGCTGTTAACTTCAAACTAGAAAGGCAGGTAGCATATAATGTAGTACAAATCCGTTGGCATGAATTTACAAATCCCTTGAGTGCAGACTCGGGGAAGTCACCTTTGAGGAGGAAAGCGATAACAGTTTTCTCGGAGGTAAAATAAACTATCCAGTACTTGCACACTCTTCCTGTTTCGCTTTTTTTCTGCAAGCCATTTTGCGTAAAGCACAGATCTTATTCCTTAATATTTTGCTTTTAATTTTCAACTTAACGCGACAACTTCACGGTGTAAAATTGTCCGCAGACTTTCACCTTTCATTTACGCGCGGTGTACACAGCGGATTATTCTTCAAAGATAAGCACTGCTGGACTAGTTGGTATTTATTTTGCATGACGTTTCCTTGTTAAAAGTTTCCTTGATATTAACACCATTCGACAGAGAGAGTAAATTTAAAAATTTAAATTATCTTTGTTAATGGTTATGACTGGATTCAAGATTTATTCTATTCAATATTGTGCCATCATATTGATTTCTCTTTCTCTCTTTTTGTTTTTATTGATCCTTTGAACAAATTTCGAATAGAGTATACAATGATGTCATTAAAATAATGGACAATGCGCCAAATATAGACAAGTAGTTCATGCCAATTGTTCAGGGCTACACCCGATCCTAAAATTGTTAGAAACTATAATTTTCTTGACTTTTATGACAATGTGCACCATAATGATTGTTTTCTAACAATGTCATGAGCAGCGCCACTGAACCCAAACCCAATCACTCATAGTTCAAGGGTGCTGGCCATAAAGGTTTGTTTGCCAGGGTCCGACATACAACAATAATTATGTTTTGATGTAATCTTAATTTCTTAATACTGATAGAGGCATTTTATAGTACCAACTACCAATGGCCAGCTACTCTACTCCAGTGTTTATGAGGTTGTAATATACTCTGATTCATAGGGTCTCTGTCTGTTCTTTCCTCTAGCTTGCAATCTTTTATTTCGACGGGAGCGATTTCAGTTTGTATTGGTTTATTGCATTAAATCTTAACTCTATACAAGCTGCTTCAAAGCAAGTCATTTGGATTTCATCTGAGATGGGTTTCTCTGTCAATAAACGCCTTATACGCAAAGAAATAGTAAGTAAGATCAGCTTATTATGAACGGTTCCTGATGGTAGTGGGTCATCTAAATAAAAAGGAACATCTTGAACATCACTTAAAACTTCGCGACTGGTGTATCCCCTAAATGTAGAGTGGCCAGACGACTGCACCACAATTATTTGTGTGGGTGGTAAAGTCCGGCTGTGTCAATTTTATTTAATGCCAGTTCTTTCAATTTTGATTATGTAGGATTACCTAGAGCTATTCTGGATTACGGGGATTTGGGTCCAGTCCTTGATTTTAAGTAAATTCATCGAAGAATCAAACGTCAAGACAAATATTGGCTTGGATTGTTAGACCGGCAGCCCAGAGCATTTTGATCAAACGAACGAGGTACCAATATCTGAACACATGAGCAGTTATGGTGCAATGTATCAAACATAGATATATATGTCTGCCGGGACCCCCCTGCTGCATGTGCCCCCTGGGGGCCTCTTAAAGACCCCCAAATTTACATGAGATCAAACGAACGAGGTACCACTTGAAATCAATTTTAAATGAACAGGTACAACACCCAAAGTATGGAATGGCCCATGCCAGACAAATTTTCTGCTGCAAAGGGCCCGACAGACGTCCCTAGGGGGGCCCAAAAATAATTACCCTAGATCAAACATTGGAGGTACCACTTGAAACCAATTTCAAATGAAGAGGTACATCACCCAGAGTACAGAATGGCCCATGCCAGACAAATTTTCTGCTGCAAAAGGCCTGCCAGACGCCCCCAAATATGACCTCTACCCATAGGCTTACGTGTAAATCTTTATCGTCTTAAATCAGCAACATATCCTTATGTGAATTACTTGAAATTTGTTTTAAATGTTCCAATAAGGCCCAAATAAACACATACCCAAAATAAACTTAATGCGCCTTAGCGTTTTTGAGATATGGCCATTTGAAATGTGCTAAAAACCCCCCTTTTTAGCTCCGCCCACGGCCGAGTCGCGAAAACGTGTTAACGTGCATTTTGTCAAGGCCATAACTTGATAATGGTAATAGTTATAGAGCTGACAATTTTTATTCTTACTAACCATATGCCCTAGATTCATATTCCAACCTTAAATAGTAGATATTAAGTCCACTTTTGTACAATTATTTACCAAGAGTAAGCATTTAAGAGAAGACGAAATGCTGAAGAGATTATGCGTTTTTATGACATGACATCAAGGGCATCCTCTCCACCCCTTCCACTTGCCCTCTAAATGGAACCATAATGCTACACGATCTTGGTATTGTACATGACTAATTCATGGATGACATTTCCAAACTTTAAATTAAAAATGTTGCATCCAATTTCACAAATGAAGCAATACAATAATTTCGGCCTTTGTCACTCTTAAGCTCAAAACCATGACAAACTTTGTAATTTTCAAAATACAACCTGACCATGAAGGATTTGAGTACCAACGCTGAAATTGTATATGTAATTAGATCTAATTATACAAAATTTAACTAAGTGCTTTATCTTTAAAATAATTATTTTGTTAACTGTCCATGGGGGAACCACTTGCATGGCGGAAAGGCCGTCTTTTGGGGTCTTTTATGATTTGTTCACCTGAACCCAAATTTGGATGAATGCCAATCCTGTAGAAATGGATTGTTCATGTCCAATTAAATTCTGGTGGTAAAAATGCACTAAAGAGGACTTATCAGAAATAGGTGATCTGTGTGGACTGTGGCCCCTGATGTGGCCACTGGGTGACCCCAAAAAATCATTAAAATCACTCTGTGTTGAATTAAGTGCACATTTTAGGGGCGAATAACTTCCAAAATAGACATAATATCCACTATTTAAGGCCAGATAATGAATCTAGAGCCAAAAGTTAGTAAGAATACAAATGTTCAGCTCCATAGCTGTTACCGTTATCAAGTTATGACCTCTCAAAGTTGAAAAAAGCACGATGGCACGTTTTCGCGGCTCGGCTGGGGGCACTTCGTCTTCTCTTTAATGCCTACTCTAGGTAAATAATTGTACAAAAAAAAAGACTTCATATCTACTATTTAAGGCCGGATAATGAATCTAGAGCACAGGGTTAGTAAGAATAAAAATCGTCAGCGCTGTAACTATTACCATTATCAAGTTATGGCCTTGAAAAAATGCACGATGACACTTTTTCGGGACTCGGCCGTGGGCGGAGCTAAAAAGGGGGGTTTTTAGCACATTTCAAATGGCCATATCTCAAAAACGATAAGGCGCATGAAGTTCATTTTTGGTATGTGTTTATTTGGACCTCATTTGAATATTCAAAAAAAGTTTCAAGTAATTCACATAAGGATCTGTGGTTGATTTAAGACGCTAAGTATTTACACGTAAGCCTATGGGTAGAGGTCATATATGGGGGCGTCTGGCAAGCCTTTTGCAGCAGAAAATTTGTCTGGCATGGGCCATTCTGTACTCTGGGTGATGTACCTCTTCATTTGAAATTGGTTTCAAGTGGTACCTCCAATGTTTGATCTAGGGTAATTATTTTTGGGGCCCCCTAGGGACGTCTGTCGGGCCCTTTGCAGCAGAAAATTTGTCTGGCATAGGCCATTCCATACTTTGGGTGTTGTACCTGTTCATTTAAAATTGATTTCAAGTGGTACCTCGTTCGTTTGATCTCATGTAAATTTGGGGGTCTTTAAGAGGCCCCCAGGGGGCACATGCAGCAGGGGGGGTCCCGGCAGACATATATATTTATGTTTGATACATTACACCATAAATGCTCATGTGTTCAGATATTGGTACCTCGTTCGTTTGATCAAAATGCTCTGGGCTGCTGCTCTATAAGTATTGAGGGAGAAATTTCAAACTCTAGCAGAAAAAAGTGTCTCATAGTCTAAGTGCAGGTTTTTTTTTTTGCCGCGTGCTCTGCCGTTTTGTTGCATAGCGTGTGGTGCTATACTTGGATTTTCGGCCATGAACATGACTTTGGAATTTGGCACTGCTCATACTTTCCTGTAGATTACATCGGGGGCTACATTTCGTGCAAGTTTCAGCTCGATGGCCTCAGTATTGAGGGAGAAATTTCAAACTCTAACAGAAAAAAGTGTCTCATAGTCTAAGTGCAGTTTTTTTTTTGCCGCGTATTCTGCCGTTATGTCGCATAGCGTGTGGTGCTATACTTGGATTTTCGGCCATGAACATGACTTTGGAATTTGGCGCAACTCATACTTTCCTGTAGAGAACATCTGGGGCTACATTTCGTGCAAGTTTCAGCTCGATTGCCTAAGTATTGAGGGAGAAATGTCAAACTCTAGCAGAAAAAAGTGTCTCATAGTCTAAGTGCAGTTTTTTTTTTTGCCGCGTGCTCTGCCGTTATGTCGCATAGCGTTTGGTGCTATACTTGGATTTTCGGCCATGAACATGACTTTGGAATTTGGCGCAACTCATACTTTCCTGTAGAGAACATCTGGGGCTACATTTCGTGCAAGTTTCAGCTCGATTGCCTAAGTATTGAGGGAGAAATGTCAAACTCTAGCAGAAAAAAGTGTCTCATAGTCTAAGTGCAGGGTTTTTTTTTGCCGCGTGCTCTGCCGTTTTGTTGCATAGCGTGTGGTGATATACTTGGATTTTCGGCCATGAACATGACTTTGGAATTTGGCACTGCTCATATTTTCCTGTAGATTACATCTGGGGCTACATTTCGTGCAAGTTTCAGCTCGATTGCCTAAGTATTGAGGGAGAAATTTCAAACTCTAGCAGAAAAAAGTGTCTCATAGTCTAAGTGCAGGTTTTTTTTTTTGCCGCGTGCTCTGCCGTTTTGTTGCATAGCGTGTGGTGCTATACTTGGATTTTCGGCCATGAACATGACTTTGGAATTTGGCACTGCTCATACTTTCCTGTAGATTACATCTGGGGCTACATTTCGTGCAATTTCAGCTCGATGGCCTCAGTATTGAGGGAGAAATTTCAAACTCTAGCAGAAAAAAGTGTCTCATAGTCTAAGTGCAGTTTTTCTGCCGACTGCTCTGCCGTTTTGTCGCATAGCGTGTGGTGCTATACTTGGATTTTCGGCCATGAACATGACTTTGGAATTTGGCACAGCTCATATTTTCCTGTAGTGTATAAAACTGGGTCTACATTTCGTGCAAGTTTCAGCTCGATTGCCTAAGTATTGAGGGAGAAATGTCAAACTCTAACAGAAAAAAGTGTCTCATACTCTAAGTGCAGGGTTTTTTTTGCCGCGTGCTCTACCGTTTTGTCGCATAGCGTGTGGTGCTATACTTGGATTTTCGGCCATGACAAGACTTTGGAATTTGGCACAGCTCATACTTTCCTGTAGAGAACACCTGGGGCTACATTTCGTGCAAGTTTCAGCTCGGTTGCCTAAGTATTGAGGGAGAAATTTCAAACTCTAGCAGAAAAAAGTGTCTCATAGTCTAAGTGCAGTTTTTCTGCCGACTGCTCTGCCGTTTTGTCGCATAGCGTGTGGTGCTATACTCGGATTTTCGGCCATGAACATGACTTTGGAATTTGGCGCAACTCATACTTTCCTGTAGAGAACATCTGGGGCTACATTTCGTGCAAGTTTCAGCTCGATTGCCTAAGTATTGAGGGAGAAATGTCAAACTCTAGCAGAAAAAAGTGTCTCATAGTCTAAGTGCAGGGTTTTTTTTTGCCGCGTGCTCTGCCGTTTTGTTGCATAGCGTGTGGTGATATACTTGGATTTTCGGCCATGAACATGACTTTGGAATTTGGCACTGCTCATATTTTCCTGTAGATTACATCTGGGGCTACATTTCGTGCAAGTTTCAGCTCGATTGCCTAAGTATTGAGGGAGAAATTTCAAACTCTAGCAGAAAAAAGTGTCTCATAGTCTAAGTGCAGGTTTTTTTTTTTGCCGCGTGCTCTGCCGTTTTGTTGCATAGCGTGTGGTGCTATACTTGGATTTTCGGCCATGAACATGACTTTGGAATTTGGCACTGCTCATACTTTCCTGTAGATTACATCTGGGGCTACATTTCGTGCAAGTTTCAGCTCGATGGCCTCAGTATTGAGGGAGAAATTTCAAACTCTAGCAGAAAAAAGTGTCTCATAGTCTAAGTGCAGTTTTTCTGCCGACTGCTCTGCCGTTTTGTCGCATAGCGTGTGGTGCTATACTTGGATTTTCGGCCATGAACATGACTTTGGAATTTGGCACAGCTCATATTTTCCTGTAGAGTACATCTGGGGCTACATTTCGTGCAAGTTTCAGCTCGATTGCCTAAGTATTGAGGGAGAAATGTCAAACTCTAACAGAAAAAAGTGTCTCATACTCTAAGTGCAGGGTTTTTTTTGCCGCGTGCTCTACCGTTTTGTCGCATAGCGTGTGGTGCTATACTCGGATTTTCGGCCATGAACATGACTTTGGAATTTGGCACAGCTCATACTTTCCTGTAGAGAACATGTAGGGCTACATTTCGTGCAAGTTTCAGCTCGATTGCCTAAGTATTGAGGGAGAAATTTCAAACTCTAACAGAAAAAAGTGTCTCATAGTCTAAGTGCAGTTTTTTTTTTGCCGCGTGCTCTGCCGTTTTGTCGCATAGTGCGTGGTGCTATACTTGGATTTTCGGCCATGAACATGACTTTGGAATTTGGCGCAGCTCATACTTTCCTGTAGAGAACATCTGGGGCTACATTTCGTGCAAGTTTCAGCTCGATTGCCTAAGTATTGAGGGAGAAATGTCAAACTCTAGCAGAAAAAAGTGTCTCATAGTCTAAGTGCAGTTTTTCTGCCGACTGCTCTGGCGTTTGTCGCATAGCGTGTGGTGCTATACTCGGATTTTCGGCCATGAACATGACTTTGGAATTTGGCACAGCTCATACTTTCCTGTAGAGAACATGTAGGGCTACAGTTCGTGCAAGTTTCAGCTCGATTGCCTAAGTATTGAGGGAGAAATTTCAAACTCTAGCAGAAAAAAGTGTCTCATAGTCTAAGTGCAGGTTTTTTTTTTGCCGCGTGCTCTGCCGCTTTGTTGAATAGCGTGTGGTGATATACTTGGATTTTCGGCCATGAACATGACTTTGGAATTTGGCACTGCTCATATTTTCCTGTAGATTACATCTGGGGCTACATTTCGTGCAAGTTTCAGCTCGATTGCCTAAGTTTTGAGGGAGAAATTTCAAACTCTAGCAAAAAAAAAGTGTCTCATAGTCTAAGTGCAGTTTTTCTGCCGACTGCTCTGCCGTTTTGTCGCATAGCGTGTGGTGCTATACTCGGATTTTCGGCCATGAACATGACTTTGGAATTTGGCACAGCTCATACTTTCCT